>MU740680.1:242546-273065 GCA_026770625.1 Nicotiana glauca
GGAGGTGGTTGAGTATGGTGGTGGTGGCGGCATGATGGTAGTTGATAATGGTAGGCAGTGGCTGTAGTTAATAATGAATATGTGATAGCATCTTATGAAATTATGTCTCTGTTAGAGATCTTAATCATACAGACCTATTCAGACCATTAAGTGGTTGTGAAGTAAAAAAAACAGACAAACTTCATGATTAAGATCTGAATAATTAAGATTCAGACTTTAAAGACAAATACACTTAATGTTTGAGATCTGAATGATTAAGATTCAGACCTCTGTTAAGTGCAAGCAAATGAGGCTTTATAAGATACAAACACTACCTTTTCACCAAGATTCTTGTCTATATTATTCCATACTTTCCATGAGATCCGAGAATAACTCGAACATTCAAGGATTTGTCTGTCACTCATTATTGTCATGAGGAACAGTCATCTAGTTCATCCTTTATTGGGTGAATCACTCCTCCTATTTACTTAAATACCATTTATTGTTATTCATTGCTATTAAATGCTACCTTATTGCTCATGCTTTTTGGAATAGTTATTGCACACTATTATTATTTTTCTACCAGACCTATTTAACGTTTATCACGCTTTCGGAAGTCACATCCTGAAATATTATCATTAACTAGGTTTAACCCATAATCACACAAATTTAATTATTTGAACTAAGAGTTATATTTTTTGGCCAAACAAAGATTGTTTCAAATTAAAGCACGAATGACCTAAAATCCTATCGAGTAAAACCATAATAGTAAGTCCGACTTTGATAGTATCATAAATTTTACTCCTTGAGTGACGATTTCTCCAAAAAGGGAAGGAAAAAAAAAGGAGGAATGGATCAGAAGGACGATGAAAGAGCATGAGAAATGGATAAAAGTTTTTTTTTTTTGGGGGGGTTTCCATCTGATGTCCAGTACCCGTATTGGAGCCCGACTATATCCAAATTCATGCCTCGTAATGCTCACTTAAGGAGGAAACGCTCCCTAACACGAATTGATAAAAGTTACATATATCAAGAAATAAATTTTAACATTATCAATGTGGTTAAATTGGTGATAAATTTTTACTTTCCTTCTCTTTTAAGTTATCAATCTACGCTTATTATAGATGGTTTTAAGTATTTTAGGCAAGTGATGCAAAGACATTCTATACTATTAAGCTTGACCTAATCATATTTACCGGAGAAAGTTCAACTGAATCCTGCTTGCCAAGAAATTATACTATATATAAAGGTAAAAAGTTCTATGTATATGCATAAATAGTTGAATCACCTTAACATAAGAGTGAATGTTTTTTAATCCTTTTGATGAATTTTTATCTCTGCTTACTATCAAGTAACTCAAATATTGATCACAAGTAATGTATTATAATAAAGGAAATAACGTGACACGATTGGTTAAAAGTTAAAACTACATTTAAAAATAAAATAAAATTACAGCATCACTTTATAGTTAAAAGAAATTTCATTTCCAAGTTATAAGAATTAAAGCCGTGGAAACAGAAAAAAAGAAAATCTTTCCCGCCCTCCTTTGAGGCGGCACAGCTTCTATTATAACTAACTAACTAACCGCTCAACTCCACTCGACTCGAAGCAACTTCATTACTCAACAGATAGCCCTTTCTCCATTTTGTTTCTCAAAAAAAAATATCTTCCTCTGGGTATGTCTATCTCTCTTCCAATTCCTTACCCATAATTTTTTTATTTTTGCATGCTTCTAACAAATTAAAGTCTGATTTTCTGGCTTTTTTTGGGTTTTTGGTTTTGTATTCTTGATTTCCTGTCAAGCACGAATGTTTCTGATTTTTTATTAATGTATGAGTAGTCTTCAATTGTGAGTTTGTTCTTTAGTATCTTTTATTTTTCTTGTGTTTGATGATTTTCTGATGATTATAGAATAACCGAATTTGCATTTCCTGTGATTTGAAGTTAAGAGGAGATCTCTATGTATGTTGTTGTGCACAATGACTAAGCAGAGAAATCTGGGGTTGGCTACCGCTGCAATTTTGCTTTTTGGGTTTCTATTCTTACAAGCTTTTGCCCGCACTGATGATCTCCAAGGTATTTTCACTCTTTCAAATAACTACTTTATTTTAGGTTTTCCTAATTTTGCATGCATTTATTCTATGGAGTTCTTAATTTGTTGGTTAAAATGTGTAGGGTTATTTCTTGGTTTTGGCAGTTTTAGAAGTGAATTAAGTTGGGATTAGGAAATTTTATTTGATTGTAGCATTTTCATTTTTGCAGTTCAAGCACTGAGAGATTTGTACAGAGCTCTAAACAGCCCTACTGAACTTAAGAATTGGAAATTAGAGGGAGTTGACCCTTGTGAAGAATCATGGACTGGAGTTTCTTGCTATCAATCATCAGTAATTGAAATGTACTTTACTGAAAATAATTGATTACTGTATCTTTTGTCGCTAAATCAAATTAAGCCAATTAGATTGCCTGTTTCTGTGTTTTCTGTAGTAAACTTCAAGGGTTAAGTCTTACTGGTAATCTTGGAGATCAACTTGTTAATCTACAACACTTGAAACACCTGTAAGTTATTTCATTTGGTGTTATTTTATATACGAAAACATAAAAAGTACTGAGATTATAACTCATAGTTTCTGTTTATGTAGAGATCTTAGCTCTAACCATTTTCATGGCGAGATACCAAATAGCTTGCCACATAATCTCACAAACTTGTAAGATGAATATCCTTGTCAATTAGTTTTCCTATTCAAAGCATGAAATTAGCTATACACAGTCGTCATCTCACGAACAATGCTTCTTGTTTTGGTTGATATAGAAATTTGGCATGCAATAACTTTACTCAAAGCATTCCCGCTTCTGTGAGTTCAATGAAACATCTCAGGCACCTGTAAGCAGCTTCTTCTTTCAATCAGTATTTTTGGTTATTTGATTCTCAAAGTCCTAACAAGTGTTAGTTTGGTGCAGAAATCTGAGCCAGAACCTACTATCTGGACCATTGGCAGATGTCTTTGGTGCCTCGGACAATCTTATAATGATGTATGATATACATTTCTTGTTCTTGATTTCTTATTATGAAGCAAACTGTGTGATCTTCAAAATCTATTATCTGCCTTCTGTAAGTGACATGAGACACAGCTTCAAGCCTTCATTGCCATATTTAATGTGTAGTGAGATCTCTGCTCTAGATTGAAATTAGTGCGGCATGTCTTGAACTCCATTGTTTATACTTATCTGTCATTTATCAATAGATGTCTCTCTCTACATGATACTTCTGACTTTAGAAAGTGATTGACCGAAATATGAGTTAGAATACTTGCATATTATGTATCCAAAATCAGGAGGTACTTTCTATAAACAAATAGATGAGGTAAACAAATGTGCATAAGACAATTCTGTATAAGGTTAAAGTAGTGAAGAAATTGACCTTGGCAAGAAAATTTGACAACAGAAATTTGTTTCATCAGGGATCTGTCACACAACAAGTTCAGTGGAGATCTACCTGCTTCATTTCGAGCTCTGAAGAACCTTTCAAAATTGTAAGTTTTTTCAAATCTGAAAGTATTTCTACCAGTTGCAAATTCCATTAGTAACAATGAAGTACTTCTGGCAGGTATCTTCAGAGCAATGAATTCACTGGATCAGTAATTTTTCTGGCTGACCTTCATCTACATGACCTGTGAGTTATCAGTATTGATGAGTGTATCTGTTGAAGTTTAAATTCTCAGACACTCAAATTGCTCAATTGTGTCTATTCCAGGAACATTGAAGATAATCATTTTAGTGGTGTTATTCCTGGGAGCTTTCAAAATATAAACAACTTATGGTAAACTATCTGGATTCAAAGCCTACTTGGTGGTATATTTTACCCTACTTGACATATGGCTTTGTGTCTTTCCCTAATAATCAGGATTGGGGGTAATCGGTTTCACAGTGGAGGAGCAGACTATCTTCCCTGGAAGTTTCCTACTGATGTTATGCCCAATATTTCTAGTCCTCCAACAACAGAATCAAGTGCCATTAAGAAATATCCTTCTCATGAAACAGGAGACAACAGAAAGAAAAGACCAGGCTCTGGAGGAATAGTTATTATGGTTGTTGGAGCTGTACTGACTCTATTTGGTGCATCAGTCTATATCACTTTTCGGATTCGTCGATCCCAAAAACAGACACTCGACAGCGTAAGAGGCAGCATAAGTTCATTGCAGTCTCTTCCAATCAGTGCACCCCAAGGTCAGATATAAATCTTCAGAAACCACTTCATTTTACAGTTTAGATGCCTTGTACCATTTTATGAAATTCAATTATCATGAATTACAATCTTGATAATTCTTAATGCATACGCCAATGATAATGCACCCTTTTTCCTGTGAAAATGAACCACATTTCTTATAGATATTTTCTCTGTTTGTGCTTTTCATTTTACCAGTCACCACTGGTCCTTTAGCTGCTCAATACGATAGCCCAGATTCCTCCAGCAGTGACTCTCCTCCACTGATTTCCTCATGGCAATTGCCACCCGCACCGACCATGACTCTGAAAATGTCAAAAAGAAGAAGTTTCTCCAAGAAGTGCAAAATCCCAATATGTGCCAAACATTATACAGTGGCAGAGTTGCAGTTGGCCACAAGTAATTTCAGTCCCGGTAATCTGCTTGGTGAAGGAACCCTTGGTTCTGTTTATAGAGCAGATTTCCCTGATGGACAGGTATATCCTAGCAGCGACTTCCCACACTAAACCAAGAGAATTTTTTACAAAGTTTTCTTACTCTTGTTACTTCTTGGTTGTGCAAGATTCTGGCTGTCAAGAACATTAAAACTGTAGCACTCTCCATAACTGAGGAAGAACAATTTATGGATGTGATTCGAACTGCATCCCGTTTGAGGCACCCTAATATCGTTGCACTTATTGGATATTGTGTGGGGCACGGCAACCACCTCCTTGTGTATGAATACATAAGGAATGTGACACTTGATGATGCCTTGCACAATGTTCTGTGCATGCCTCTGACTTGGAGCCTCCGACTCCGCATTGCCATTGGCGTTGCTAGGGCATTGAAGTGAGTAAACAATACTAGCTTTCATTATCATTGTAATTGTGACTGCAAATAGTGCAAGGTGGATGAGGATAAACGTTTAAGTGCTCTCCTGTTGTTCATGGCTTTAATCATTCCACTTACATTTTCAGCTACTTGCACACGTCCTGTGTCCCTCCCATCACCCATAGCAATCTAAAGGCTGCAAACATCTTGCTTGATGAAGATCTTAACCCTCGTATTTGTGATTGTGGACTAGCTGTCCTAAGACCACTGGCCAGCAACAGTGTTAAAATCAAGGTACCTTCTTTACACTTATAACCTTTCTTCACTACTAGTATTATTATTGATGATTAGTAAAGAACTGCTCTGAGAAATGCTGAGAAAGCTAGAATTACAGCACAAGTTTTTCAACATACTCAGTAGCAATTACTGTCATTGTTACTGGTGCAAGACAGGCTTCTGAGATGGCTATTGAAGATAGTGGCTATGTTGCGCCTGAGCATGTCAAACATGGAAGTGGCAACCCAAAGGCTGACATCTATTCCTTTGGTGTGCTGCTTCTTGAACTTTTAGCTGGAAGGCGCCCTTTTGACAGGTTTCTACATGCCAACTTTCTCTCAACTTTGTCAAAAACCATTAGTATTTGGTTGCTGATATTTTTTTTTCTTTTCCTGTTACGAATGCAGTTCAAAACCAAAAGGAGAGCAGTCACTGGTGGAATGGGCTTCTTCCAAGCTTCATGACAGTGAGTCTTTGTTGGACATGGTTGATCCAACCATTAAGAGAACAATTTCCTCCAGGGCTCTTTCATCTTATGCTGACATCAGTTCCCAATGTATTCAGGTTTGTACAGTATAAACCATGCACACTACAATTGAGTGATCTTCATTAGAAGACTACTCTAATGAAACTATGATAATTTCTAAAAGCTTTTCAGATAAAGGTTTCAGCTGACAACTATCCTTAACTTTTGTGTCTGTTGCTGAAATATATGAGCAGCCAGAGAAAGAATTCCGTCCTCAAATGGCTGAAGTTGTGCAGTCACTAGTGTCAGTGTTACAGAAGTCTGGACCAGAAAAAGCAAAGTCTGGAAAAGATAAAGCCACAGCAGAAGGCAATGAGGTTGACCCCTTTGAGCGATCCTTTCGTTCAACCAACAGCCGCTTCTTTGCCTCACCAACTGCAAGCTACTACTCCATCTGATGATCCTCTGCAATGAGCTGAATACCACTTTGTATAGTTCTTTTCATGCTAAGGATTTCTTCACAACCATTTCCATTCTTTTATGTTGACGTGATTTTGTAGGTCCAGCCAATACAATATTTTGTGTGTGTATAGTTATATTTTAGGCCTCGCTCAATGCCAATACAATTGTAGCATCAGCATGGATGATTGTTAAAGTTGCAATGCTTGTATAGCCTCTATAGAGTTTAATGCATACATTGATATTTCTAGAGAGTACACCCCACTTATCTTCCTTTTACCAGATTCTAGGATTGTTTCCCAGCTTTATTTCACCAAAAGAAGAGCAAAGATGTATAAAGTCTTCCTATCCTTAAGCTAACTCGTTATTTATTTTTCTCCTGTGGGATCACATAACAACAACAACAACAAACCCAGTTTGATCCCAACAAGTGGGGACATGTGGGATCACATAGCATTTCAAAATACCAACATTTTACATCAGATTCAACTTTCGCAGACAATAAAGACAAATGCGGTACTTCAACTAAAAGGTTGCATACTTAAGAACCATAGAAATGCGATAGATGAATAAGAAAATAAGAACATTAAGACAATCAGAAAAAACATTCTGAAGCTAGTTGAGGATTTAAGTGCAAAGCACAAATAATTGTATTGCTTTGATATGCGTGAATGTCCCCCCTTACAAGATGATTAGGGCCCTCTTTATATGGTAGAGGAATCATATTTATGGTATAATTCTAATTACGGAAGTAAATCCCATGATAGGCTAAATAACCGGTCCTGACTTGATACGTGCCGAGATTTCCGCCACGATCCTTGCCCGATCGCGGATGTTTCGGCTTTCTGTTGTCCGACCTGGCACGCTTCCTTCGATCTCGTTCGATCTCTTTCCTGTTTCAATCTCGATCTTGATCGGCCATTGATCCATGAGATTATCGATCCATATATGTACCATGGTCCGTTATAACCGAGACCGAGCCTTGATCTACCACTCGATTTCGGCCAATCATACAAAATTAGGCAAGTCCGATTTTGACCTTATACAATTGTCAGATTTATCGATTAAGCAAAGAAGAAGCCCTCAGCCTAATATGCACCTTGCTTTAGAGCTTGAACAAACCTCAACCGAACCTTAGACAACACAAAACTAATATCAGTTGCTAGGATATCATTCCACGCTTATGAAATAGAAGTTTGGGCATGAAATAGAATTAGGATAATTAGCACAACGAAGTTGATTTTTTATGTCTTGTCATTCGGGGAAGAGGGGATGTGAAGCAGTGTCAAACCAAAATACCCTGTGGATTGCAAAAGTCAGGTTCAACTGTGTGTATTTCTAGCTTCTACAGTATCAACAACAATTAATTAGAGTTACATGATGTATAAGAGTTGCTCTAGCTACTAATTAACAATGTATTAATCTCTCCTATGATATTGACAGGCCGTCCGTCAAACATGGATGAAAGCGTACTCTCACAGAGTTTCTTCAGTTCCCTGGTCTTCGCAATAGCTGCTTCCTGCATAAGAAAAAAACAAAAACAAATTTCAACAAAAAAATTACGAATGCAAGAGAGAAAGAGCGGCAGGGGACTTCTGCTATGCTTTACTTCACCACATTTTTATTTCCTTTCGGAGATATGAATAGATATTATCGAGGTTATTTCAAAAGGCACTGATAGTGGTGCTCTTTTTCTTTTTGGGGGGAGGGTAACTATTCGAAAAATGTATTGCAAAGCCAACATACATATCTCGTATAAACTTAGAGCATTGTGAAGTTCAGAAGATCTGTAAGAATTACTGTGCTTGACAACAAAAGCAGAGGAAAAGTTGAAGTCTAACAGACACTGTATGTACACAAGGTTCCATAATTTACTTGGCCCCTTGTCAGGGATCGGAAACATATGAAAATCCGAGAAAGCATGTTATGAAATTATGAGAATGTTTTCTACTTTTTGGCATACTTCCTGTATACTGGCATTTTTATGCACACACTTTTAATAAAATTACTACTTTATCCAAAATGATGAAATTATGAGAACATAACTAATACTTTAAAGTCAAAGTAGCTAATCTTACTTTAAACTCAAAGTAGCTACACATTTTTGCAACAACAACAACCCAGTATAATCCCACTTAGTGGGGTTTGGGGAGGGTAGTGTGTACGCAGACCTTACCCCTACCCTGGGGTAGAGAGGCTGTTTCCAAATAGACCCCCCGGCATCCTTCCCTCCAAGAACTTCCCACCTTGCTCTTGGGGAGACTCGAACTCACAACCTCTCGATTGGAAGTGGGGGTTGCTTACCATCAGAGCAACCCCTCTCGACTAGCTACACATTTTTGCAATTAATGCAAATCACATTACACAAAACTGGAAGGGAAATAAAATAAGAAACTCACTTGTTTTGGCCAAGATGAAGACATTGAATTCTGAAGTTCCATACGCCTAGTAGACAAGTCCTTTAATCCGTCCTTTAACTTGGCTTCCTGACGCTTTTTCTCCTCCAAAGTATTGACCAACCGATCCAAAAATCTGGAATTAGGATTAATACAGCAGTCAGCATGCAATTTTAACACAAATAGTTAAGTCTGCAGTCCACAAACTTCATAGAATAATGATCTAGTATTACTGTCCGGCAACCATCTCATCATGATGACAACAGAAGTGAGCTATTACTCTATCAAAAGTTGAATGCCATAAACTTCAAGCGTGAATAGATTACTACACTGGTAAAGTTTATGTATACTTTGCAGTTTAAAACAAAAGATATATTCGGGGCATGCAGATTCTAGAACTTTGCATGTCATAAAGATCTGAAAAAGGAAGAAAATATACTATTTAACTTGCAACAGAAAACAAATTTCTTGGAATCCATAACTAATCAGTACCTTTTGGAGTTGAGGATCATGATCATGTCCCTTGTTTTCTTATTTGTAAGCAATGAAATGGCTGAGGAAACGTCAGACAGCATAGTCTGAATTATATCAGAAGAGTACTGCTGCAGAACAAGCGGAGCAACTGCTTGGACTTGATGTTGTAAAGACGTAGTTTCTTCGTTCCTTAGCTCAATCAACTGTTGATTCAAGAATGCTTTCACCTGATGGCCAAGCATCAAACAATAGATGTCAGAAACCGTCAAACCCACCAGGCAAAACGACTCAACGAAGACATTGAAAGTCCAAATTGACGACAACCTAATCAAGCGGCCTCAATAATAGAGCCTATTTCCAGCACAAAAGTTGATAAACTAGTGCCAAACAAAGAAAAAATGTCTAAAGATACTAATCAAATAAAAGAGGACAACACCATTCATACAGACCTCAAATAAGTCATCAAGTATCTTATTCCTGTACTCTGTCTCTAGTAGAGGACTCCTCTCTGCAGTTAAATTGTTTTGAAGAGAACGTAGTTCCGCAGCATTATTTTGTGAACTGTCTTCTTCAATCACATCAACTTGAGGATTGTCAACACTTATATCCCAAGATATTTCTGATGCAGAGACCTCAGGAGCTGAGAATCCTTCTTCATTTGCGGCCTGAAGAGATTCTACACTGTCATTACGAGGAGATGGCAAAACATCGCTTGCATTAACAATCTCATAGGGACCCAAACCATTTCCATTTTCTTCTGTTTCTTCAACAGTGCCAATGTCCCAATCAATTTGAGAGCTATCTAAGGTAATATCCCAGTCAATCCCATCAGCTGCAATATCAGTTTCTACAGTCATTTGACCTAAGTCATTATATCCTCCTTGAGCTTTCATAACCTCCAATACTTCAGAGCTTATGGAAACATCAGTCGAAGGGGGCCTTTCACGAACACTCCTCAGATTTAGTAACACAACAGTAGCGGTTTTCTGCAACCAGAGCAAACAACTTAAGGAATCCATGCTACACCAAACACTGATGCTACACTAACAACAGATATAGGGAAAGAAAGTCACAAAGTTCGTCGCCTACATCCTTTTCTGTATGAGCATCTTTGACAAAATCTGAGTAAAACTCAGTAGCCCGTGAGACAGAATCACCATTAAGTACTTCCAAGATTCTGCTAAATGTGGTTGGAAGAGATTTAGTGGCAGTTTCTAAAAGTTCGGACCTCACATTTATTCCCTGAATAGAAGAGAAAAGTATATATTAAATGGAAAGAAAAATGAATAAAAAGGCTAATCCAATGGTAACAGAGTCAAGCAAGCTAAAACCTGCAGGCCCAGCTCCTGACAAGCCTCGACATATTTAGATGCTGAAACAGCTGCATTTCTTTTTATATCAGTTTCTTTGCGCTCCAATTCAGCTAGTTGCTGCTGTGTCTTCTGAATCTGCTTCTTATGATAGGGGCTACAAAATAATCATAGAGCTCTTAGACATCTTGATAGAAAATTAATAGTCAAATCATAGCTTAATTTGTTTTGCTAGTAGTGTGATAAAGTTAGTAAATTTACATCTCATAGTTAACATTTTGGACCATAGTCTGAGCAGCTTCACCAAGGAAAATGTATTCCTTCTCATAGGCACGCACTATTGCTTCCCAAACACCCTGACAAGAGTCAAAACAAGATCACGTTATATTGGAAACACACACACATATATATATAGAGAGAGAGAGAGTAGGTCTTACAGCATCACCTGAAAGCCGACCAAAAATATTACGGCTTTCTGGAGTTGACTTCAGAAGAATCTCATATATTTTTTTGGCTTCCAAATAACCGATCCCTGAAAATTAATGTTCAATCAATATACTTTCGTGCTCAGCAAAAGTGGAGTGCATAAAATATCTTCATCGGAACCACAGAGAATTGATGCAACCAAAATGCCACTCAATAGTATGCTAGCAGCTGAAATTTCCACCAATTTTTGTTGTTGGTTTTTTTTTTCCTCTGACAAGTGAAATTTCCATCAAATTGTACCAATTTTCTTTTAAATTATACTAGTTTGTAGTTACACCTTGTTTGGATGGTTGTAACCTATTGTTTTGTATTGTATTGATACTTTATATACAATGTTTGCTTTGATTATTACTTAAATTTTATCGTATCATCTAACGACGAAAAGTGTCAATTTACGTAACGACCGATTTAGTGTGCTCGCACCGTTACCTTGTTTTTCCTCTCATCTTGCCCTTCCTTATTATTAAATAATTCTTTTTTATCCTTTAACCCACCTTTTTTTTAATAATAATTCTGACTCGCACCCTACTTTTTCTTGTAATATAGCAAGTTTTTTCTTTATATTTGTTGGTGCGTAATATCATGAAACAATGACAAACAATACAATTTACCAAACGTTGTATTCTTAAAACAATATAGTACAATATAATACAATAAGATACAATAAATTACGAAACAATATGTAACAACCATCCAAACTAGCCGTTAGGCCCATGAAAGGAGCATAAAATGTCAGAAAGTGAATGGCAAACATACTTCAAATATCATCCTCTACCTGGTTTTAACAACAAAAAAGAATATAAGAAAAGATTATCTGTTCTTAACTAACAGAAAGATGTATGCCTATCCATAACTGTAAGTAACATTTTTTCAGTTCCTCTTTTTTTTTATTTTATTTTTTTATATATAATTGTTAGCATTTTCGAAGGAAACCTTGAAGCAACGGTAAAGTTATCTCCGTGTGACCTATAGGTCACAGGTTCGAGCCGTGAAAGCAACCACTGATGCTTGGATTAGGGTAGGCTGTTTACATCACATCCCTAGGAATGCGGCCCTTCCCAAGATCCTGCATGAACGCGGGATGCTTAGTGCACCGGGCTGTCCTTTAATTTTTAGCACTTCTTACAGTTCTTAACAAAATAATTAGCAAATACACTTTCACTTCCAGTTGTATTTTCAGTTTCTCAAAGAACTAACATAGCCTGCTTCTTCTTCTTCTTCTTCTTCTTCAAGAACAAAAGAAAAGGAGCCAACATAGCCTGTTCTTATTAATGTTATACAAAAGGTCAAACAAAAAAAATTCTTGGTTTTAAACTCTAATTCTAAAATGGTTCGGCCAGTTTACAACTTAGTATGGCAGTACACTGATAACACAAAATCAACACTAACTGATACTCCCTCCGTCCCAATTTATGTAAGGGTGCTTGGAGTTCAAGAAAGAAAGAAAAACTTCTGAAACGTGTAGTCTAGAACAAATTAGAGACATTTCTTTTTCGGGACAGATTAAAAAGGAAAAATTATCGCATAAATTGGAGGGAGAGTACTATTTCGAGGTACCAGCAAGGCAGCAACTAGGCCACGAGCTGAGCACACTTGATTATTATCAAATTCTAGGGCTTAAAGCATAAATTCTTACAAGCCTGAATTGTTACAGCATAAGATTCATGGGAAAAAGAAGAATTTTTACAGCTAAAATAAAAACAAAGAAATCACAAAAGAAAAAGAAGTAAAAAAACCTTCTACATCAAGAGTGTGAAAGTAAGGATCAATGTCTTTAGGCAGCGAAGCAAACGACGACGTAATCTTAGCTCTCACGGCCGCAAGTCGCTTCCGCCAATCCGCCGGAATTCTCTTCCGATCAGCCAACCACTCTTCAATCCGATAATCAAATTCATCAGAAAAATGATTGACAGAAGAAAAATAAATAAGCAATTTAGAATTTTATCGAGTTTTATTTATTTGTTAGTTGATTTTTTTTACCTCCGAGGCGAGCGAATGCTATGTCGATTGGAAGATTACGAATATCGTCTTGGTTCTGCATTTCGCCGGAAAATCTTCACTGCTTGATTTTTTTGCCGGAGTTTCACAGTGGTAGCAAAGAAATGGGTCTCTATATTCTAACGTGCGCCATGGAGTATGTGGAGTTGTCAACTCTAAGCTGCAGTGAAGGTAATGGGTTGGGTAATAATCATGGGCCTAAACAAAGCGCAACGGAAAAGGCCGTTTTGGGCCCTGCAGTTTTGTGCGTTGACTGAAACTTTTCATGAAGAGTTAACCCATATAGCCACCCTACCGCTTAAACTAAAAATAGCTGGCGAAGGTATAATATAAGCATAATTTATGTATTTATATATTATTCTATATAATTAATGTATAGACTAGATAGATGGCTAAGAAAAATAAACAATGAATATGACCAGCTATTTGTGTAAAGATCCCAACTTTCATGGGGCAGCCAATTTGAATGCTTTCAATTAACCTAGAGCCAGTTTCTAAATTATTTATTTATTATTATTATGGTAGTCAAGGTAGGCAAATTTCAGACAAAACTGTTCTTCTTTCTATCTCCTTCACCACCACGATAATATTGTCCAATATGTCACGTCCTCAGTTCTTAACTAAGTACACGTGCAGCACTTGACAACTTGCTCACGATCTTGCACAACTTGCTCACGTTCTTGCTATGCCAAGTCAGCCTTACTACACTCAAGATCGCTAAGAGAATGGAAGAAAGAACACAAGAGAATTGCTAAAGGAAACTTTGTATTAGAGAGAACTTGAAATGTTTGCTTGATTGATGAATTACAAATGAATGCCCCCTATTTATACTAATCACCTAGGGACTAGTATGTAAATAATAATTGTTCTACAAGTCCTTCCATATTTACAAATAAGTCCATTCTCTAGAATTCTCTACAAGACTAGAATATTCCAAGGACTTTCCTAGAAAATCCATAGGATTCTAAGGTCTTCCATGAGAAATCTCCATATTTCTCTAGAACCTTCCTACAAGTGCATAAATATCTAGAGCTTCCCAAGGAAATTCTTCATAGTTCTAGAATATTCTACCAAGATTTAGTCCCAAATTTATGTAACCCATCCATGTGGCAATAATATGTGCCAAGTGTCACCTATGTGGCGTGATGACATGGAGGGTCATCGCACTCTCCCCCACCTAATATTGCGACGACTGCGGCGCAATGCTGTTGCATAAACTCTTGGATCTTATCTTTGAATTGCCACAAGTCTTCATATCGTTCCCACGTGGCCTCCTCCGGTGATTGCCCTTTCCAATGGACGAGGAACATAGCAGTGGCTTTTTGCCCTTGTTTTCGCCTGGCTTGGTAATCTATGATAGCCTCAATCTCCCGATCATGCGAGGCGGTGATAGTCATTGGCGCTCGACTTGATTGGCCCCTACTAGGATCATCCTTATCTTCATGATATGGCTTAAGCATGCTCGCATGGAAAACAGGGTAGATCTTAAGATACGACGGCATGTCAAGCTTGTATGAGATCTTGCCTATCTTGGCGACGATCTTAAATGGCCCCTCATACTTGCGAATTAAATTCTGATGCATGCCCCGTAGTGCCTTGAATTGCCTTGGGTTAAACTTCACCATGACCATGTCCCCAACCCTATAATCTGTGGGACGCCGCTTACGGTCCGCAAATTTCTTCATCTTCTTAGCTGCCTTATCCAAGTAGGACTTAGCAGTGTCGAGCTGCTCCTCCCATCCTTTAGCCATATGATAAGCCCCCAAACTTTTTCCCTCGAAGGCGGCTGGTAATGAATGTGGAGTTTGTGGTTGTTGACCTGTGGCTAGCTCAAATGGTGTCCGCCCCGTGGACTCACTCCGCTGTAAGTTATAAGAGAATTGGGCGATGTCTAGGAGCCTTGCCCAATCTTTCTGGTGCGCACTTACATAATGCCTCAAGTAGCATTCCAGTAAGGCATTGACCCGTTCCGTTTGTCCATCCGTCTGTGGGTGGAAACTAGTAGAAAAGTGCAGTTCCGTGCCTAGTATGTCGAACAACTCTCTCCAAAAGTTCCCAGTGAAGCGGGGGTCTCGATCACTGATGATATGCCTTGGTAAGCCCCAATACTTTACCACGTTCTTAAAGAATAACTTGGCGGCTTCCTTAGCTGTGCAACCCGGTGAGGCGGGCATGAAAGTGGCATATTTGGAAAATCTATCCACGACCACCATAATAGTACCATAACCGTCGGACTTCGGTAGGCAAGTGATAAAGTCCATAGTCACGCTCTCCCATGGACGCTCTGCAACTGGTAATGGCTCCAAAAGTCCTCCGGGTTGTTTTTGTTCAACCTTGTCCTGTTGACAGACAAGACAAGTCTGCACATAGCACTCTATGTCATCTCGCATGTGTGGCCAATAGTAGACTGACTCAACCAAGGCCCTAGTGCGACGTTGGCCTGGATGACCAGCCCACATTGTATCATGACTCTCCCTTATTATCCGCCGTCTGATGTCTCCAAACTTAGGCACGTAGACCCGCCGACCCGTGGTAAGTAATAGGTCATCTTCTACCCAAAAACGTCTCGTCTTGCCCTGGTTGGCTAACTCGATAAGTTGTTTGGCTGCTGGATCATGTTGCATGCCTTCTTTTATAGCCTCACGAATGTCCCAAGTTGCTGAAGTGATGGCAGCAAGCTCGGCTTTCCGGCTCAAGGCATCAGCTACAACATTACCTTTGCCCGGCTTGTACTCTAGCACATAATCAAACTCGGCCAAGAAGTCTTTCCACCTAGCCTGTTTTGGCGTGAGCTTCTTCTGCGTCTGAAAGTAGCTAGTAGCCACATTGTCGGTCTTGACCACGAACCTCGACCCGAGCAGATAATGTCTCCATGTACGAAGGCAATGCACAATTGCAATCATTTCCTTCTCTTGCACCGTGTAACGCCGCTCCGTCTCATTTAACTTGCGGCTCTCAAATGCTATGGGATGCTTATCCTGCATCAGGACACCCCCAATGGCGAAGTCTGAGGCATCTGTGTGTACCTCAAATGTCTTAGCAAAGTCAGGTAGTGCCAAGACTGGCTCCTTTGTTATAGCTGCCTTAAGGCCTTCAAAGGCCTTTTGACAATGCTCTGTCCAAACCCATGG
The DNA here is from genome assembly GCA_026770625.1 of Nicotiana glauca. Classification (NCBI taxonomy): domain Eukaryota; kingdom Viridiplantae; phylum Streptophyta; class Magnoliopsida; order Solanales; family Solanaceae; genus Nicotiana; species Nicotiana glauca. Next base: position 258,554 of record MU740680.1, read on the forward strand.
ATTGTTCTTCTTTAGCAACTCGGTCAATGGTGCGGCCTTTGCTGAGTAGCCACTGATGAACCGACGATAGTAGTTAACAAGGCCAAGGAAGGATCTCAACTCAGTTACCTTTGAAGGTGCCTCCCACTCCTGGATAGCACGTACCTTAGCCTCGTCCATGCGTAGCTCGCCATTGCTAATGACATGGCCCAAGAAGTGCACCTTTGATTGTGCAAACTCGCACTTTTCCTTCTTGATGTATAGCTCGTTCTCCCGCAAGACTTGGAAAACTTTCCTTAAATGCTCCATGTGTTCCTCCAAGTTGTTGCTGTAGATGACTATGTCATCTAGGTAGACTACCACGAATTGATCAAGGTAGGGATGAAAAATCTTATTCATAAGAGTGCAAAATGTGGCCGGTGCATTGGTTAGGCCGAAGGGCATCACCAACCACTCAAAGGCTCCATATCTTGTCACACATGCTGTCTTTGGCTCATCCCCTTCAGCAATGCGTACCTGGTAGTAGCCCTTTCGAAGATCCACCTTGGTAAAGTACTTGGCTTGCCCAAGTCTATCGAACAAGTCAGCAATGAGCGGGATCGGGTACTTATTCTTTACTGTAACCTTATTAAGTGCTCGGTAGTCTATGCACAAGCGCAACGATCCATCCTTCTTCTTCTGGAACAATACCGGTGCGCCGAAAGGTGCCTTTGATGGGCGAATGTGACCAGCATCCAGCAACTCTTTCAATTGTTTCTTGAGCTCCTCTAGTTCGGGCGGTGCCATACGATATGGGGCAAATGCAGGTGGCTTAGCCCCTGGCTCCAACTCAATCTTGTGATCCACCTCTCGCCTAGGCGGCAAGTGCTTAGGCAACTCCTCGGGCATGACATCTTTGTTTTCCTCAAGCAGCTTCTCTATGCAAGGCGGCAATGTCTCTTGAAAACTCTTGTCTTCTTCTAGACTTGTAATGGTTGCCACGAATGTTGGCTCCCCCTTCTTGATCCCCTTGACAATCTGCATAGCTGAGATTTGTGCTTGGATTTGTCCGTGTGGCATAGTCATTGTAGGTACCATGCAAGCTCCTTCTCGCTCCATAACCAAAAGACGTTGGAGGTAGGGGTCGATCAAAGTATGACAATGTCTAAAGAACTCTTGCCCCAGTATGATGTCAAATATATCCATAGCGGTTACGGTAAAGTTTGTCATACCTTTCCAAGTTCCCAATTTGACACCTACTCCATTAGCTATCCCGCGAGCATTTTGTACCTCGGCATTCACGGTCTTGACGCGAGAGTTGGTTGGGGCAAGCTTCAATTCTAGTCTCTTTGCCGCAGCCTCAGTCACAAAATTATGAGTTGCTCCAGTATCCACCATTGCACGAGCGGGCTTGTTGTTGATGGTGAGATCCACGTACTGATTGCCACTCTCGGTAGGTTGGATAGCTTGCTTTGTGACAGCACCACATAATCCGATCATACCTAGCTGTGCAGTTCCCGAACTCTCTCCTTGCGGCTGCTCCTTTCGTTCACGGACTATGGCGCTGAGGCTCTTTAGGTCGGGACAATTCCTAAAGCCGTGCGGCCCTCCGCATATGTAGCATCCCTTTTTCTCGGCCTGTGCCTTCTTCTCGGCGTAACCCTGACGACCACTCGACTTTTTGGAATCTTGAGTCTTGGAGTATTGTTGATGTATCTCCTTGCCTTTGCCACGATCTCCCCCACCTTTGACATTGTTAACTTTTGACTCCTTGCCATTGCCTTTGTCGTGCTTGTCATGCCTGAAATCCATCAATGATTCGGCCTCTACTATAGCTTGGTCTATATCAGTGACTTGTCGGCGTTGCAACTCCTGCTTAGACCAATTTTGCAACCCGTCCATGAAGTGGAACAACAAGTCATCGTTGGTCAGGTTGGGGATTTGAAGCATAAGGGTAGTGAAATCCTTGACATAGTTACGTATGCTCCCTGTTTGCTTCAATTCCCTAAGCTTGCGCCTTGCCTCGTACAAGACATTGTTTGGAAAGAATTGTCGCTTGAACTCGGCTTTGAACTGATCCCATGTGTTAATAGTACATAGACCTTTATCCGCGTCCGCCATCTTCCTTCTCCACCAAAGCATGGCAGTCTCTGAGAGGTACAATACCGCAGTGTTGATCTTGGCCTCGTCGTCCCTCACTTTGCCGTGCCTGAAGCAGTTCTCCAAGTGCCAAAGGAAATTTTCCACTTCTTGTGCGTCACGAACACCTTTGAACATCGGTGGTTTGGGAGCATCGATCTTGGTCTCTCTCGTCACCATAACATTGCTGGCTACCTCGGTCACGCCAGCATTGACATGCTCCTCGAGTGAATCTATCTTTTCCTTCATAGCATCGATAGTACTCAAAGCCTCCATGAGTCTGCATTCTAAGGCAGTGATGGTTTGCCTTAGTTCCATCTCGGTCTGTGTACGTCCCTCCAAGTCATTTCGGATACTCTCAATCTCTTCAAGAGTGTGCCCTTCAAGAACGCTAAGGGTGCCTTCCACCTTCCCCAAGCGTTGGCCAAAAATCTCCACGGCGTCCATCCCCGCGTTCATCCTCATCACCCACTCTTTACCGAACGAGACGTCCTCGGGCAGGACCTCCACTTCATCCTCGCTCGCCTCAGTGGCAGATGATCCTTGGGATGTAAGCCCTTTGTTTGACACAACCTCGGGTGGTACCTCCGGGATCTTGTTGGTGGCATTCCTCTTTTTCCCACGGCCGCTCTTGCCGGCAACGTCCTGGATGACGTTGGCTTGGGTGTTGGCAGCGTTAATTTCTCCGTCGTTCGCCATTCCCTTAGTTGAAACCTCGCTCTGATACCACGTTGTCACGTCCTCAGTTCTTAACTAAGTACACGTGCGGCACTTGACAACTTGCTCACGATCTTGCACAACTTGCTCACGTTCTTGCTATGCCAAGTCAGCCTTACTACACTCAAGATCGCTAAGAGAATGGAAGAAAGAACACAAGAGAATTGCTAAAGGAAGCTTTGTATTAGAGAGAACTTGAAATGTTTGCTTGATTGATGAATTACAAATGAATGCCCCCTATTTATACTAATCACCTAGGGACTAGTATGTAAATAATAATTGTTCTACAAGTCCTTCCATATTTACAAATAAGTCCATTCTCTAGAATTCTCTACAAGACTAGAATATTCCAAGGACTTTCCTAGAAAATCCATAGGATTCTAAGGTCTTCCATGAGAAATCTCCATATTTCTCTAGAACCTTCCTACAAGTGCATAAATATCTAGAGCTTCCCAAGGAAATTCTCCATAGTTCTAGAATATTCTACCAAGATTTAGTCCCAAATTTATGTAACCCATCCATGTGGCAAAAATATGTGCCAAGTGTCACCTATTTGGCGTGATGACATGGAGGGTCATCACAAATATCCCCAAATACATATTCAAAGTCAAAATACGCACACCATTTAAAAACCTTAAAAACCATAAATAATTGGCTTCATTAAGTTACAATAGTTATTTGCTCCTTGATTTTTTATTTTATGTCTTTTGAGTGTAACACAACTCATTCAAAATAGTGATAAGTTGATAGTTGTAGTAGGAAGAAACTACTTAAATTGGGGAATTTAAAAGAGGTACAAGAGAGAAAATTAAAGTATATTATCTGAAACAAGAGCAGGGGTAGAGTTTTGACTACGGGTTTGGTGAACTCATTAGCTTTGGTCTAAACTCTATATCTTAAAAAATTCAATTTATATGAAAAAATTATTAATTTAAAACCCATCTACTCAAAAAAGACTAAATTCTAAACTCATACATTTTAAATCATGAATTCACCTCTAAAAGCACCATTGTTGCAAGCTTGGAAAATGGATCTTGGATTTTGAATCTAAAAAGTAAGTGTAAATCAAGTGAGTGTTGTTGGAAAAGCTTGAAAATATTGGATTTAATCATTATTGCGTTACGTTTTAGTACTTTTAATCATCTTTTGAGTATTAGTTATATTAATTTATGTTTTATATTATATTTTAACTATGTAAAAATAAAACGGCATGATAATAAAGAGATTTGGAGAAAAATTAAATTAAATACGGAAGAAAAAAAGAAAGAAAATAAACGAATTAAAATGAAAGGAGACAAAAGAGGGAAACCAAGACAGTAGATAAACTTGACTTTAGCTTCAAATAATAACTAGCAGATTCCAAGTAATAATTTGGACTTTGAGTACCAAACTCTCCCAACAACTTTGACAATTCAAGCCACAAATTTGACCCAAGATCCCAATAAGTAGAATGATCAAGGAAATTTTTGAGCACTAAAATCTTCAATTCATCAAGGGATTACAATTCCACCAATGAACCCAGTTGCATTTTCAAATGCTCATACCAATGAAATTCGAAAACTGAGAAACAAAGCATGAACTCAAGTGTATTTTATCAAACGGTGATACTATTTTTTTATTTTCTGATTTTTTTGTTTTTAATTTGGTAACAAAAATTTAGGCACTTCAGAATAAGTTAGTGCACTTTGGGGCAGGTTAGTCCGAAGATGGGTACATATGAGTAGGCCTTTTTAACGGGGACTAGTGTTTTAAATTCGACGAAGGAGAAGTTGCCACGTCATTATTAAATAAATCTTTTTTTTTTGGGAAATGGTTGTTGGTCAGAAGGATAGACTTGAGCCGAAAAGAAAACGTCGGAGGCAATTTTAGCGCAATAATGAACAGAGGATATATTGACCCTAAGCCTATAGTTCGAGCGTAGTTTTGATCTTTTTCTGCCGTATAAAGATCCCAAAAATCTTTGGTAGCACGTTTTGTCTTCCTTCCAACTTAATACCTACTTGCACAAAACCCTTTTTGTTCCTTTTATTTATTTATTTTCTTATTTCTCCTTTGGTAGATCATATTTATCTATATTCTCAGGCTGAAAAATTCAAATTAAAATATTAGAGGAAAAACAAAAAACTAAAAGAAATAGCTCTTAGTTGTTAAATAAGAAAAAGCAGTTTGCCGTTTACCAATCAGATATTTGTCAAATGAGAAATGTACAAAAGCTCGATGACTACTGGTATTTCAATATCAAATAGTTTTTACTACACAATTGAGCTCACTCTACTTTTCTTAAAAATCCAAATTCCCTCAACACACTAGAGACACCAAAAAAAAAAAAAAAGGTTGGAGTTGTTTTAAGTGTTAGCTTGAAGGAACCAATGCAAGAATCTGTTTTGCTTGATCAGGAAAGAAAGTTATGAATAGCAATGCACCTGAAGTATCAGACGTTCAACAAAAAAAAAAAATTAAATTAAATGAACAAATGGAAAAAATGGAATGCCAACTGACTACAACTCTACAAGAAGTTATTACTTTATTTTTCAAGCGGAAAATGGTCTGATATATCCTTGTACTATGGTAAATTATTTAAAATTGTCCCCCGTTATACTATTGGGCCATAAAAGTCCCTACCGTCCAACTATCCTAACAAATCTGCCCTTACTTTGACGGAAGTGCCACGTGGCATCCATCCTTGCCTCTTTTTAAATCTGGCCACGTGGCACTTCCGTCAAAATAAAGTCAGATTTGTTAGGATAGTTGGACGGTAGGGACTTTTATGGCCCAATAATATAACGGGGGATAATTTTAAATAATTTACCATAGTACAAGGATATATCAGACCCTTTTCCGTTTTTTAAGTTACCATATGATCTTACTGTGAAGAATTAATGATATTTAAAGGTAAATTTACTAGATGGTGTAAATAACGTATGCACCGTGAGTACATAAAAGTTAAACTCTTAAGAAAAAGCATCAAAGGTGTACCCTTATAGAATTTACAAATAAGCAAAATTTATTCTTGTCTTTGAGACTCAGTTTCTTCATCAGATTCTCCAATGGCCATAAGTGCTTGTTCATCATCATCATCATTATCATATGAGCTTTCATAAGAGCTTTCTCCCCAAGCAGCGACCAAAGCCTTGGTTGATCCTTTATTGTTGCTTTTCTTAGGTTGAACCCATTCTTGTTCACCTCTTTCCTTTTTCCATTTAATTTCCCACAAAGGACAGTTTTGGATGTGGTGATTGTTGATATCCAAATTTTTCCTATGTATTTTTGTATACAAAATACTTTTAAAAATAGCATGTACATACATATATAAGCATGCACAAGTATTTTGGTATTTTACCTAATTTTTAAATATTTTTAAATCAATTTATTGTCTATTTTAGCAGTATAAAATTTAATAATTATTTCCAAAGATTATCATTTTGGTGAATGACCTATTTTATTCTCATATTTACATCAAAATATAGCTAAAGTAATTTTTGTATATTTTTATGAATTTATTTAATATTTAAAAGACTAAATTGCATATAATTATAATTGTAGCCTACTTTAAGATTAATAGCATTTTATAGTTGTAAAATTGGGTCCAGTATTTTTAAATTAATATTTATACAGTATTAATTATTTCAGTATTTTTAATTTGCTTTTAAAATCAACTTTACTATTTTTTATAAATAAAAAGGGAAAATTGGCTGTTTAATATTTAGCCCCATTTTCATTTCAATTACAATCCCATTTCATTTCAATTTTGGCCCCTAAATTGACCCAATTCTACCCAATTAAATCAGCCCAGTTTCAATTTGGACCCAACCCACGACCCAATTCCAAACGACCTAATCCGTTCCCCACCAACCCACTTAAATCTGGACCGTTGATCACTCAAGATCAACGGCCAAAACTCACCCTTCCATAATTAAACCAAACGACCTACCTTAATCCCCCTCATTCTCACCTGACCCACTGCCCTGGAATCCCAAACTCTCTCAAATCCTCTCATCATCTCTTCGGAACCCTAGTCTCCTCCCACCTTCCTTCACCGTATTTTCACCGGAATCCATGGCCTCTCAGGCCATGGATGGTCCACACTCACCCTTAGCCACCACTCAAACTTCTTTATTCGATGATTTGAGGCCTGACTTCGATGGCTCTCTTCAGATATTCTCAGATCTTTTGGTTCTACGGCCTCTTCAGCCATTACTCCGGTATATTCAAACACTATGAGCCTTTTCGACTAACTTTCCTCAAGATCTTTCTCATTTCTAGGGTTTCTCTGAAATCCTAAGCTGTCCGAGGTTCTTTACTTGCTTATTTTTTTTTCTTAGATCTGAAAAATGTGTGTGTTCTATTGAACTTTTTAAAGGTTTCCCCAAAATTCTCTTTTTTAAATCGTTTAATTTTGATTTAGGGTTTCTGAAAGGATTTTCAAAGGCATCTTTCTGATTCTTTTTGTTCTTTCTTTATGTGTGTTTGTCTGTGTTATGCTCGTATGACTTCTCTTACTACGCATGTACTGTTCTTCTACTTTTTTTTTTCTACTATACCTGTTACTCCTGTACTCACATGTTAATCCGTGTCATGTTTTCCTTACTCCTCTACTATATGTGTTTACTGTGAGTTCTTTGATGTTGTTTGCTTTATTGGACTATGCTTGTGTTTTTACTAAGCATGATTCATATGTTTTTGCCCAAGTTTGTATCACCTTTTCTTCTGAACTTGTTTAAGTTCTGAGCTTTCTCTCAAAACGTGTTCTCCATGCTCTTAACTGTGTATCGTGTCTGTTTATTTCTCATAAGTCTTTGGAAAAGACTTCTGAACCTCTATCGAGTGTCTTGCCTTCTCATCTCTATTGTTTGATTCATCTTAAAACCCCGATTTAGGATTTCCTTTGGCGATTTTGATTTTATGTTTGAATTAGGGTTCCACTTTGGACCCTGGACTCTCAGACTCAATGTGAGTCTACAAATTGGACTTGTACCCCTTCTTGCTTATGATTCCGAACCTTTTTTTGATTCAACTCTCTTCTAAATAACTTGACAATTCCTTCTTGATTCACATATTTGTGTGCTTTATATATAAGGACTCTGCTTTCAAAAGGTTTTACCAACTAATTGATTGATTCTAAAATCCTTTTTAATAAGGCCTGACTGATTATTACTGATTTTCCCTAATTGAACCTCCTTTACCTTTTCTGACTTGGTTCATTCGAATTAGGCCTGTAATTTTGATTTCCCTGGTTGTTTGATTGATTCCCTTTCCTTATTTTTTCCAAGTCTTGTACCATTGAACTTTTTCTTTAAATAACTTCTGTGTATTTACCCTTCTTATGCTACTTTGAAAATTTTTAATCAAATTTCTTTCCTTAATTGTATTCTACCCGTTTGAAATCAAATCCCTTAACTGAAGGCAAATTCTATGTGATTGATTGCAAATTATTTTCTTACCTTTCTTACTTGCTTCTCTGCACTATAAAAGAGACTACCCTTCTGCACTTTTAAAGACACTTCGAGTTCAATATCTCAAACTTTTTACTTTCAACTTACACATTTACAATATTGCTTTGAGTTCAATACTCTCTCAACTCTCTCCTTTTCTGAGATCTTTTGGAACTGCTTGCTAACAAATTGGCTTTTCAAGACTTCTATTTTTTACCTGTTTTCCCTGAAACTTGTATGTCTGATTTAATTTTTCTACCTCACCTCTATGTGTTTACTTTATAGTTTCAGCATTCTTGTTTACTTTGATGTTTATGTTCAGTTATTAAATTATGTATGTTCTTTCCTTGCATTTGTTTCTATTGTGAATCCCTACCCCTTATTCCCCTCTATGTGTCTGAGTTAAGGTTTTGGACTGGCAGTATCCAAATTAATGTTTAGGTCTAAACTTGATCTTCAATGGATCCTAACTCCTAAGATTTGGGCTAATAGGCTGGTCAGGGGTGTGCCAGCAATCCTGATTGCTGGGAATGACCACTAGCCTGCCCTGGACTCGCTAATTCCCCCTATGCACTTAAACTTACTCTTAGACTCTAAGTTCTGCCCCCCTCCTATGAGCCTTGCTTTGGGACCTTGAGTTCCCTCTAAACTTAAACATTTGAGGGTTGGACCTTCTACACTACACTATAATCTCATTCTGCAATGTATTTGGGGTGCATGCACTACCCGTAGCCCTTTGAGGTTCTTAGGGAACTTTGACACATCCCAAATAAGAGAAAGGTCTTGGAAAAGTGATCCTAGAAGTTGGTTTATCTCATATTGTTAGACCTTGAGTCTAAATTAGGTTGTTTAGTTGTAGCTTGAATTTCTGATGTAATTTTTTTTATACATCTTGATTCATTTGGGTCTGTAATAATTTATAATAACTATGGGGTTCTAGTGAAAAATGGAGGGTCATTTATGTATGCATATGGGTAGACAACATGCTCGTAGGGGTTACTATTTACAAATTCTGCATTCATGCATAACATATAGAACTCATGCCTATAAGTTTCTGCATATAGAAATCATGTATAAGTTTTGCGCTTACGCATTTAGAAATCCTATCTATAAGTTATGCATTACACGTAGAAATCCTACCTATAAGATTGTTTCATTACTAGAAACCATGCTTATAAGTTTCTACATATAGAAATCATGCTTATAGTTTTGTTTCTGCACCTCTGCATATACGTCTGTCATTAGGCAAATAATCATAGGTTTAATAATAATCAACTTCATTCTATATACCATTCCTATAGGACTCCTGCACTAATGCAATCGTCTTAAAACTAACAACGGTTAGAAATCATACCTATATGATGTAATTAGTTGAATCAACTTTGTTTATTTTCACCTATGAGTTTAAAATCAGTAGCAAGATCGTTTAAAATCTGCAGAGCTTTTGTTTATAAAACCACTAACCTTTCTTTAAAATCAGTACGCCTCTGCATTGTTAGATATCATGCTTATAAGCCTCATCCAGGCAAACCACTAGGTAATTAATCAACTGTGTCAGTCCCTGATAAACTACAACCAGACAAGTCCTAATTCGGACTTCTCATCTGAGAAATATATGAAAAAGCAGTCTGTCCTAACGCTTTAAATTTAATTTAGACTATAACCAGTATTTGAAGTCATGCTAGATAATTCACTTCTTTAAGTGAGGAGGCATGTTTGAGTCTTTAATCTGCTATGTGTTTCCCCTAACTGCATTATGTGTTCTGCTTGTCACCTTAGAGTTTTATCCTTTTAAACTCTAAAAAAGCCCCCAACTCCTTCCCCTTTTTAGGATTAGTAGTCCCAAATGCCTCCGGGACTGATAGGATTAGGATGGGTAATAGCATGCAATAAGTAACGATACTATTCCGCATTTTAATACCTTAATGGGTGGGAAGAGTAGATATGGATATGATGATCGGTGCGCTAATACCACGTACAACCCCTTTCTGAGGAGTGATTGCTGGGTATTGTATTGATGTGATCCACATTGATTATAAACCTAGGACCCCTTTCCCTTTTACTTGTTTTCATTTATTGTTTAAATCTTTTCTTAAAATTTCTGCCCTCTTTACTTCTCCTCAAATTTCAATTTGCTTGCAATATTATATGAAAACTCCCTCTATTTGAACCCTTATTTGTTTACTTGTTAAGTGAAGTCACAATTATAACATGACCGGGAACCACACTAGTGGATCTTAGGGGGTGCCTAACACCTTCCCCCCGAGATAATTTCTAGCCCTTACCCAAACTCTGGTTCTTCAACTCAAACCCTTCTTAGTGTCCTAATTCACTTTAATCATTAGGTGGCGACTCTTCAATTCAAAACCCAACTCCCAAAAGGGAACGAGTTGTCCTCCCAAATTTCATAAACCCGATTTCGCCTTAGAAAAAGGGGGCGCGACAGTGATTAGTCTTTCCACACTTGTAGCAGCCATCATTGGTTTGCTTTTCAGGAGTTTTTGCCTTGTTATAGCTTCCACTTCTTGAAGAACCCTTTCCTCTCCTTAGGTACTTCTTGAAGTCTTTAGTGATCATAGCCATTTCATCATCTTCCAGAACCTTCAGTGATTCTGAGTACCAAGCTCCTTTTCTTCTTAGGTACATCCATCTTCATGGTTTGTATCCTAAGTTTATAGGCAGTGAGATTTTCAATTAATCCATCTAGCGGGAGAGTGACAATATTCTTTGATCCCTGGATGACAGTGATATTGTTCTCCCAAGTAATAGGCAAGAACCTGGTGAGTATTTTCTCGTCTCTTTCTTTTTCGGGAATAATCATTCCAAGAGATTTTAGCTCATTTGTCAGTGTAGTGAACCTTGTGTAAATCTCTTTAATGGTTTCTCCATCCTTCATAACAAAGTTCTCATACTGAGAGTACAGTAGAATTCCTCTAGATCTCTTCACATGAGTTCTTCCTTCATCGGCCACTTGCAGTGTGTCCCAAATCTTATTAGCAATGGAACAGTCTTGGATTCTATTGTACTCATTGGACCAAGTCCACAAACAAGCCATTTCTTGGTTTTAAAATTCTTCTCTCACTTCTCAAGTCCTCAGCAGTGCAATCCACTGTTGTCTTTGGCACATCTACTCATTCAGCATTTTTGTTTAGGGTAGCCGGTGGACCATTAATGACAATGTTCCATAGCTCATAATCTTCTCCTTGAATGTGATCTCTCATTCTGTTCTTCCACCAAGAGTAATACTGGCCATTAAAGAATGGAGGTCTCACAGTGGATTCTGCTTCCTGTTTAACCAAAAAATAGAATTTCGGTTAAAACTAGAAATTAAGAGAAAAATCGGGTTACTAATAATCAAGAGACAAAAAGAATAAGAGACTTTTGAGAATAATAAATCAGTAAATAAGTTTGTATTTCGGTGTAATATCAATGATATTTTGTGTCCTTACAAATGCTGAGATCTCCTCCTTTTATAGTTGATTTTTCTAAGAAAAGGTATAATGCCTTAGCCTTAAAGAGGCAATTATGAGCATTAAATTACATTAAATGAAACGTTACACAATCATTCCTATTCAATACTGATTCGCTAACGTATTTGATATTCAATACTGAATTTAGACTCCTTTATACCATTAGATTCATATCTTCAATTCCTTCTGACCTCCTGGCTTTAATTAAGTTAAATGTATACGAGACTCGTATCATTTGAATAGCATCCCGTGCCTATTTAACTTTCTTCTCCTCGTATCTGATATCGCTCGTGCCTCTTAACTGATCATCATGTTTTGACCATTTGACCAGTCCACGTGTCATGCCACGTCACCTTCAATATAAATTCAGTTTTTTCCCAATACAGATAGTCCCCCCACTTTCCATTTATTTATCAATTAAATATTTGGGAAGTGGATCTTCATTAAAAAGAGAATTTTTGCCATAATTAATGTTATGACAGTGTCGACGCTTCAATTGTCTCTTCTATTTAATGCACCATATACGTGTCACCTTATCATTAGTTCTGCGATTTTGCAGCCTTTTTCTAAGGCTTCCTTAACTCCACTATTCACGAAGTGATAGTTGCCTTTATTATAGGCTTTCCATCATTACACTTCTTAATTATCAACGGTTGAGTTTATATATAAACTTGCCCCCTTTTTCCTTTATTTTCTTCTTCACAATCTTTTTACCAAATTAATTGCTATTTACTCTCGTTCACTTCTTCTTCAGTTCATACCTTTTGTTCATATCTTCTCACTAAGTCGTCTTCGAATCCTAACCCTAAAAAAGTCCCAATTCTTGATAGTTTCCCCAATGCCCCTGCTAGACATAGAAGAGGTAGAGGAGGTGTGCTTCGTGGTACAGGGTCGGTTCATGGTGGTACCTCTGATTCCATCACTCCTTCTTCTAGTCCTGGCAATATCTCTAGAGGTTCTCTTTTTAACAGACCATCTTCTAAGGGCAAAGAACCTTCTGAATCTAACCAAGAGCCTCTGGTTGAAGAAATTGTGCCAACGGATTTATCTTTCGAACATGACAAAGAATCCCTTTGTGAGCAAGTGATTAAATTAGAGAGAGCTAATAAATATCCCTCTTTAATTACTGAACCTTTGATTCAAATTGTTCGAAGAGACTGTCATTGGAGAGATGACAACCACATAGTTATTTCTACCCCACACCAAAGAATATCTTCTTATAGGGTTGGCTTTTCTTTCGTTTACACTTATCCCTTTACTTTGGGATTTATTCCTCCTATTGACCCAGTCATACTTGATTTCTGTCGTTTTTTCAAAATTTGTTTAGCTCAAGTTGGCCCCCTCATATGGAGAGAAGTATCTTGTTTGAGGTATATGTCAACCAAAGATAATGTTGACTTTACTTTCCCTCATCTAATTCACTTTTATCATCCCAAGCTATTCTGCAATGGTGTTTTTACCTTATCTGCAAGAAGTAAGAGGGTTTTGGTTAACCCTAAAGATAATAATGACTGTGGCTGGTACACCCGATTTGTTGTTGTTCCCACAATTGATTTGGTGGGTGAATCAAATATTCCTTTTCCTGAGAAATGGAACTTTGCACGTAAATATTTTCTNATGGAACCTGTTCCTAATTTCCATGGTTGGGTAGATGCTGTCTTGAAAGTCGTGCCTATGGAGGCACGAACTTGGAAATCTATTTCCAACAAACATGGTTGGAAAGTGAAAACTCACGGTATACATCCCTTTTTGCTTCTCGTGTGTTAAATTCTTTTCCCCTCTTTTAACTTTTTATCCTTCTTATTGTCAGGATTTGCTATTCGAGGGATGTCGGCTGAAGTAGCTATCACCCTTCGAGCTTCTTCCAGTACTCCTCTTGCTTTGGAAAGAACTCAAGCCACGCTGTCAAAGAGGAAAGTGGTTGAAGAGGATTCTGACGTTGATGAAGATGAAGATACCTCTTTGACAGCTCGTCCTAGAACCAGGAGGCGCATTGTTTCTGAGGATGAAACTGAAATCTCTCCTGCTCGTATCTCCGAACCCGTTACTATTACCTCTGATGAAGAAACCATTCCAAGGTACACCCCTGAATCCACTCATCGCCTCTTTATTGAGGGCTTCGAAAATGGTGAATTAGGTCCGGTTTTAGATGAAATTCCTCTTTCATCTTCCGTTCCTGTTCTTTCTGTTCCTCCTCTAATTTCAAGCGTTTCCTTACCCACTTTGTTTGTTCCTGCCTCTTTGTCAATTTCTACTCCCTTACCTGCCTCGACTCCTTCGACTACTACTATTCTTACCTCTTTTACCGTTCCTCCTTCTATAGTTCCCCCTTCCTCTGCTTATTATGCAGAGGAGGGTTCTAGTAGCAAAAGCACGGCTATGAGGAGTGTAACACTTGAGGTTCCTGCTAATAGCAGTCTTTTAAGGAAGTCTGGTGGAGCAGATGTTTGGCTTGAACCTTTAATTGGGGATATTGAGAAAAAGAAGATGGACAGCCACAGTTGTCTAACTTTGATGAATGACATAGTTCACTGTACATTGAAGGTACTCTCCCTTTACTTTTTAATAAGTTCTTTCTTTTTAATTCTAACTTTCATGAGTTGTTTTTGTAGGCTAAACTCATTGGTACGGAATTGATGGGAAGAATTTCCCTCTTAGAAAAGAAGGCTCGTGAATCTTATCAGACTTTTCTTGAGGCTGAGAGGATAGCTAGAGAAGCCCAGCTTGAGGCAGCCAATTGGAAAGAACAGTTTAAAAATGCTCAGAAAAAGATAAAAGAATTGCAAGAGAGTAACC
>MU740680.1:282617-296327 GCA_026770625.1 Nicotiana glauca
TTGGGTGATGGGGGCTTTGGTGGTTCTTGCCTATTTTTCATGTAGGCTTGCTTACCTTTCTCACTAAATAACTCAGTGAGTTACCCTTGTTTCAATAGATGGTCCACTTCACTATGCAAGAATCTACATTCTAAAGTCTTATGCCCGTGATCATTGTGAAATTCACACCAATGATCTGGATTGTGCTTATTTGGATTTGACCGCATCTCTTTCGGCCACCGTACCTTATCTCCCATGCTCCTCAAAACAGCTACGAGCTCGGAGGTAGTGACATTGAAATTATATCCACCAAATCTTGCCTTCAAACTTCCATCATCATCTCCTGACTCTTGTCTGTTTCGATCATTTCTAAACCTTGATGAAGAACCAAATTCCCTGTTTCTTGATTTTTGATCATATCGTTGATTTTCCTGTTTTGACCATGAATCTTTTCCTGCAGGACCCATATAAGGATCATACATATTTTTACCTGATCTTTTTTTGGTTTCGGATCTCCTGGAACTGCTCCTTTCTTCATGTTGAAATCGAGGCACGGTATCTTCTTCGATTTGCAACTTTGTACTGTACCTGTTATAAACAACATTCCACGTGGTTGCTGAAACTCTCGAAGGCTTTCTTTAAGTCTTCTCGTGGCTTCTGAACTTTTATCATTTAAGTTGCTTGCAAAAGCTATTGCAACCCAATTATCAGGTACACGGGGTAAAGTCATCATTTCCCGTTGGAATCTATCAACAAAATCTCTTAGCAATTCTGAGTCCCCTTGTTTGATTTTGAAAATGTCTTCAATTCTCTTCTCAACCTTTTGAGCTCCTGAGTGCGCCTTAATAAAGAATCTGCAAGCTCAACAAAAGAGTTTATAGAATTTTCAGGCAAAAGAGAATACCAGGTTAGTGCATCCTTGGTGAGTGTTTCTCCAAATTTCTTGACCAACACGGACTCAATTTCCTGCTTGGTTAAATCATTGCCTTTGACACCTATAGTAAATGCCGTCACATGATCACATGGGTCCATTGTGCCATCATACTTTGAGATGTCAGGCATTTTGAACTTTTTAGGGATTGGAAGGGGAGCAGCACTTGGTTTCCAAGGTTGTTGTGAGTATTTATCCACATCTACTCCTTTGATTATTGGGGGGGCTCCAGGGATTTGCTCGATGCGCTTGTTTTGTTCTTTGAGCTGTTTCTGCAAAGTTAGTACCAAATTTTGTAAATGAGAATTATTTGTATTACCTGGATCCGTTTCTCGTGGTTCGCTGGGGGTTCCCTCATTTGCAGAATTAACAAGGCCAGAACGTGGATTCTCCAATGTATTGTTATTAGGCGTAGGTGTGGGTGGTGCAGCAGGTAACCGGCTAACTAGAGCTTGAAGAGCTTGGCTGACCCGTGCATCAATTATTTTTTGTAAAGCTTCATCTGGTCCCTCAAAATGTTCAGATTGCCCTTGTTCGTCAGCATGAGATTCAGGAGCAGGAGTACCTTCACGAGATTGACGTGGTGAATTTTGAGGGGAAGGAACTACGTTAATGTTGTGTAAATCTCCTTGATTCTGATGGATTTGATTTTCATCAGCATTATTGTTGTTGTTGTTGTTGCTTGACATGATGATAACAACAAATATAATGTAACTTAAAAAGGAATAGATTATCAGATTCCCGGTAACGGAACCAATTTGTTTAACCAAAAAATAGAATTTCGGTTAAAACTAGAAATTAAGAGAAAAATCGGGTTACTGATAATCAGGAGACGAAAAGAATAAGAGACTTTTGAAAATAATAAAGCAGTAAATAAGTTTGTATTTCAGTGTAATATCAATGATATTCCGTGTCCTTACAAATGCTGAGATCTCCTCCTTTTATAGTTGATTTTTCTAAGAAAAGGTATAACGCCTTAGCCTTAAAGAGGCAATTATGAGCATTAAATGACATTAAATGAAACGTTACACAATCATTCCTATTCAATACTGATTCGCTAACATATTTGACATTTAATACTGAATTTAGACTCCTTTATGCCATCGGATTCATATCTTCAATTCCTTCTGACCTCCTGGCTTTAATTAAGTTAAATAGATACGAGACTCGTATCATTTGAATAGCATCTCGTGCCTATTTAACTTTCTTCTCCTCGTATCTGATATCGCCCATGCCTCTTAACTGATCATCATGTTTTGACCATTTGACCAGTCCACGTGTCATGCCACGTCACCTTCAATATAAATTCAGGTTTTTCCCAATACACTTCCCAATTTCCAGGTGGTGCACTCATCTTGATCTTCTCCTAAGGTGTTAGCCTCTTCAAGGATAACCTAGTCTGATATCAATTGATGTTTTATACTTCAAGGACACACAGGGGTGGGGGAGGGGGTGATTTGTGTGATGTCCAATTTTTTGCGTGCACAAATTATATAAGGACCTGGTTCTTCTATGTGTTTCTTATACTACTATTGCGGAAAAATAAATGCAAAAAGTAAAGAGTACAAGTATTTTTACGTGGAAAACACCTGGCTTAAAGGTAAAAAAAATACGATCTACTACCCAGTAGGATTTTTCCCAATACTTTACTAAATCACTGAGCCAAAAATAACATTTACAAAACTCTTTGTAAATCTAAGGATTACCTCTAACCCTTTGTGGCAACCAACCCCTAGTTGTTGCGACAACTTCAAATTAACCCTAACTTGAATACTATAATCAAAGTACCTAGTACAAAGATAAAGCTTAAAGGTACAATTCAAAAGCCCTACTTCAATGAAACTAGAATAAAAGAAAGACACTTGGAAGTAGTTCTTCTATTTGATTCATGTAGCTTCAGGTTCGCACACTTGAATCACACATGAATTGCTTGCAATATGCGTTGCTATTTTACTCTCAACTCTCGTTTAACTTCATCGTTTGTGTGTACCTATAAAATGAGAACATCCTGAAATATATAAAATTAGTAGAATAGAAAATAACTAGAAGTCTAATGCTTTACTCTTCCTTGGTGGAAGAGTTCTAGCTATCTTCAACTTCTAACTCCTTCCTTATCTAGGATAGAGTTCTCTTCGAGTAAGGAGTCCGTCTCCTGGTCATTTATGCAACCTTTTCGTTCAGGAGATATCATATATAACCACTTAAGTTTATCTCCTTTACGTGCATGCTTTGTGCTCGAATCTGCTTGTATCTATGTACACTGTGTATGGACCTGATTCATGCTTGAGTTCCTTTGTCAATCATCAAAACAAAATTCACTTAGGCCAACACATCTACTGGAAGACGTTTACAATTATGGATGGAGGATATTAATGTCGTCATATGGCATCTTGGATTTAAAACGTTGAATCTTACGGCAAGTACAACTTAATCAGCTTGTTCATTTTGTCCTATTAGTCAACTTTCAAGAAAGACAGTTTAGAACCCATAAACTTAAAATTCTAAATTCGTTTCTCCTTTTGATATAGAAAAAAATAAATAAAAAAGATAGCCTAAATAGTCACCCACCCAACTATTCAAACTAAAAATAGCTCGCTTCCACCTTAATACCAACTTGTACAGAACCCTTTTTGTTTCTTTTTTTTTTTCTTCTTTTTCTTCTTTTTTCCTTTGGTAAATCAATTTTATCTATATTCTCAGGCTAGAAAATATTATGAATATTAGAGGAAAAACAAAAACAAAAAGAAATAGTAGCTGTTAGCTGTTCAAAAAGAAAAAGCAGTTTGGCATTTACCAATTAAGTATTTGTCAAATGAGAAATATACAAAATCTTGATGACTACTAGTATTTCAATATCAAATAGTTTTCACTACACAAATGAGCTCACTCTACTTTTCTTGAAAATCCAAATTCTCTCAACATACTAGAGACCCAAAAAAAAAAAAAAAAGTTGGAGTTGTTTAAGTGTTAGCTTGAAGGAACCAATGCAAGAATCTGTTCTGCTTGATCAGGGAAGAAAGTTATGAATAGCAATGCACCTGAAATATCAGACATTCAACAACAACAGATTAATTAAATGAACAAATAGAAAAAATTGGAATGTCAACTCATTATGCACGGAGATAATCAAGAGAAGAATTTAAGTTATATATGTTGACAATATAAATGATTTTTCCAATTTCAAAGCAATCTAACTGACTATAGCACTACAAGTTACCATATCGATCAACGGTATTTAAAGGATTTTACTGGATGGTGCAAAAGATGAATGCACTCTGAGTGCACAAAAGTTAAACTCTTACGAGAATGCATACGAGATATATCCATATAGAACTTACAGATAAGCACAGTTCCTAGGACAGCTGAAATCTTGCCCTGTATGGTAACCAAACCGGCTTTGCCAGCATCTTGCAGTTCTTTGGAACCAACAGAATCAAATGTTCCTAAAAACAAGAAGTTGTATTTGGTTTTCAGCTAATCCAGAAAGACAAGATTCAATTTGAAATGTTAAATTCGAGTTTTAGTGTTTTACCAGGTTTTACGGTTTGAAGACCTGATGTTATGCATGCGATGTTGTCATAACCTGCTTCGTCTAATCTCTGGGCTGCAGCTGCAGACCTTATAGCATTTCAAGAAACACAACGATTAGCCACAAGTTATTTGGAAAAGGTCAGTTTAATTATCATCCATCAATAGTCTGAAGATGCATAGATGCGCATCAAACATAAAGGAGGCAAAAGATCATAGACCAGGCAACTCTTTTAGAACTCAGATGGCACATAACAAGAATCTGTCCGAATTTCAAGGATACTTGTAAGAAACATAATGATCAATTTCTCCTTTTGGCTATTCACTAAGGATCTCAATATTAAAAAATTTACCTTCGCTAGATCCATGTCTCCATGATAAGGTAATATTATATAGTGCTCCGACTAAGCATTCAGATCTTAAGTTTGGATCATTTCTCGATATGCTCCTGTCATCCTTATGCAGGAGCTGCGATCTTGTCTATATATATATTATTCCAGTTTTGTTGGATGTACCAAAGGGACTCAGATCTTAAGTTAAGACCAAGTGTAAGAGCATGAATCTTTAGTGTCAAGAAAATTCACCACTTAATTTCACTAATCATTCTTGCCTCTTAGGAAATCAAGAATCGATTGTACTCAGTAGACGCACTCCTACTTACTCATCCACAAAATCAAGAACACTAAATTTGCTTGTAGAACAGTGCTTACTATCCGCAGTGTTATCAAATCCTGTAAAACAGTGTTTACTATTCTATTTAATGCCTTTCGAGCGAGGATCCAAGTGGAGGTCAAGCTAAACATTTCATTTTCATGATTCTACATTTGGAATGGTTTCAATCAACACGGAAGTTAAATTCACTTGGAATATTAGCCCTAAATTGATCTAAATTCAACTAGAAAATAATTTAACTTACCTAAGACCCTCTTGACAGACAAGTAGCAGCTTGCTTTCGGGAGAAAATTGGCTTTTAACAGATTGCACAAACTCAGGATTGGGCTTAGTAAACGGCAATCCATAAAATAAACCAGAAAAATTGTTGTGCAGCTGTCTCTTGATTATAGTCCCTGCAGAAAATAGAAAGCACTAATCAAATTCTGAACAGAACGCCCAATGCAACTGGACATCTAGAGTGTGAATAATATAACATCGGATAAACAAATAATATGAATGGCTCCGACTCCAATAACATGAAAATGGATATTGAGCAAAACTCAGTCTTAAAAGTTTTATTGTGAGGTGAGAATTATTCAACAGCATATACGGAGACAATAGTCTGTTATCTCAATCAACGTGGGACATTGTAACAAAAAACAACTAAGATAAAGGAGAAATGATATACCTAAGTCATTATCTGTGTTCTCAATAAAGAGTGGTACGTGATAACAGTTTTTGATATGAGCTCTCTCGAATTGAGTTTTGTCGCGCACATCTAGAACTGTATATCCCTCAACAGCTACAAGTTTCTTAGCCTCATCAGCATTCACAAACTCAACTTCTGCTTTAATTTCGAAAGCTCTCCTCCTAAGAGATTTCCCTGTCACGATCCCTCCTCGATACTTGACAACCAACAAAGATGATCCCAAGTTGCTGAAATACACATCACAATCACATCAATTAGTTGAGCTCCTAAAATTTTCATTACGCATAATGAAGACGGCGCAAAATGACATCTACAATTACATCATACCATGCTATCAGATGTCTATAAACTACAACAGAAACAAAGTAGAAAAAGATGTTCAACTCTGTAGGTAGACATAATAAAGCACTTAAATTGTACAAGGTAATACAAAAATATAAGGATCAAATTGATAGAGTCTCCACCTAAATAACATGCATTTTGAGCAAGTAGTTTCTATAAAATCACATAAATATGCTCTTGCATTCAACTAATCAAGAAACAGTTACAATTGAACCATTAAGATTAAGTAGGTGTTTGGACATAAGAATAGTAATTTTTTGAAGGAAAAAAAAAAACAGTATTTGGAGTTAAGTTGAAAAATGATATTCGAAATTTGAAATTATGTTTGGACATACATTTCAGTTAAAGAAAAAAAGTGTTGCAGTTTATCTGACACTTGCAAAAAATGCTAGTTTTTGAAAAACTCATTTTCGAAAAATTTCATGGATGAACACATTTTAAAAAAAAATTTATGGATAAACGGGGCCTAAGCTTACATAGTTTCAACTCAAGTAAGCAAATAAAATCTTCTACAGTTCCTCACTAGGATAGGCATCGTGCACCCAAACAAAAACACAAGAGGAAGTTATTGAAATATAAGGAAAACTGGAAGTGTCTGAAATAAAATGCAAAAAACTCAATTATTCTTGGTAAGGCAGAAACTAAGAAACATACCTCCGGGAAGAGAGTAATGAAGGAGAATAGCAACTAATCCCTGCCATCTCCACAGGGTTTCCAATGTGTTGTATAATAAATTTATTTTGTTTTCTCCTCTCACTTGGACTTTGATAGTTTCTTGGCTAGAAGCCTGGCGTGGCCCCAAGAAATTTAAGAGAGTGAATGGGTTTCTGCCACGTGGAAACAACAAAATGAACTGGATTAGATTTCTCGTATACCGAATTTTTCCAGAAATTGCACCAACATGGTATAATAACAGGACCGTGGCTAATAAAAAGTACTTTAGTTAATATGAACTTTCATTTTGAGACACTTTTCGATAGATGACAATATTCCAATAATTTAAATTTGGGTTTTTTTTTTTTTTATAAAATACAAAATTAGGACAATATTTACCCACTTTAATTAGGTTTCTTATTTATAAAAAAGTAGCTACAATTTTTTTTACAAAATTAGTCAAAACGTACAACTTTTATACAATTTATATATATTTTTATGTTGTACATAACTTGATCAAACACATAGAACTTGCATACAGTTATGTTAGTTGTATGTATTTTTGTCACGATCCAAAACTAACCCATCGTGATGGCGCCTATCATAGTACTAGGCAAGCCGACTACACAAACAATTCTAAACCGACTACTCAAACAATTCTAACACTTTAAACTTTGAAAGATACTAAAACAGTTTAATTAAAGGAAAACCTCTTAAAACATGATAGGAAATCATAGCTCAATACATAATCTCTCCGAAAACCGAAGTGTCACTGAGTACATGAGCATATACATAAAACATAATCTGGTACACTTTCTAGATAGTAACATTGGAAAATAAGCTGAAAGATAAGGGGGAGAGTCAAGGCCTACGGACGCCAAGCATAGCTCGATGATCTCCGAAGGTCTGGTCTCTGCAAATCAGCAACAGCCGTGACCGGAAACACTTGGATCTGCACACGAGGTGTAACGTGAGTACAACCAACTCAATAAGTAATAAATATAACCTCTAGACTGAAAGTAGAGACGAGCTCAGCAGGTACAGTTCAATATAGAAACGATAGTACAGAAATATAGGCATATTTTAAGTTCAACAGATAAAAACTCAGTACAAGTAAAATAGATCAGCTTTGAATGATATGAGGGATATAACGTTTCTATATCTACATGCCACTGTACATGTTGTATGTGGTACACTACAATGGAATCCTCGTGTACTCACACTATCAGAGTACTCAATCACTCAGTACTGTACGAGGCCGGTCTAGCCCGGGAAAGATCCATCCCTCAATGTAAACAGTGACTACAGTCAGTCACTCAGTACTTTATGGGGCCAATCCAGCCCAGGGAACTCCATCCCAAATATAAATGTATAGGGTAACTCCATGCCCAGGGAACTCCATCCCAAATGTGAATATATATAGGGCAACTCCATGCTCAGGGAACTCCATCCCAATATAATATTCACTGCGCTTACTATGGGTGTGTAGACTTCGGAGGGGCTTTTTCATCGCAAGCGCTATAATAAGCCATATCCAGGCATAAATAAATAAAAACATATTGTGGCGTGCAACCCGATCCCTAAATTATCACTCACAATCAGGCTCTCGGCCTCATTTAATCATTAATCTCTCCCGTCTCTCGAGCTCACAATGTCATGAAAATTCAGCTCGTCATGATGATATGTTGTATAAATGGATGGAAATAGAGACTGAGATATGATATGCAAATGATAGATGTGACTGAGTTCACAAATATAAATTTAAACAAGAATTCAACAGTAATACGACCACTATAAGTCCCAAAAATATCGGTACGTAGCCTAAGCATGATTTAACATGAGTCTCAGCTCAATTTCTCTAACACGTGGAGGAGATGTGGGTATTGACATGATTATTTGATTATGCAACTCCACGGAAATAATCAAGTCACAATTTCTATGGTGCATGCCCACACGCCCGTCACCTATCATGTGTGTCACCTCCATACCAATCATATATGAAATTCAGGATTTATACCCTCACAACCAAGTTTAGAAGTGTTACTTACCTCAAGCTGTGCAAATACCTACTCCAACGAGCCATTACCTCGATGTGACGACCCGACCTGTCGTCTCATGATTTACCGCTCTGTTTACCTCATTTTTTTCTTCTTTATGCTTCATTATCAGTGTCTTGTGCGAACGAGTTGGTTTGGATTGATTTTAGAAGGAAATGAGACACTTAGTCTCTTTAAGGAAGACTTAGTTTGGAAAAGTCAACCGGATGTTGACTTATATGTTAGAGGGCTTGGATATGGATTCTGATGATTTGTTTAGCTCCTGGGGATGATTTGTGACTTAGGAGTGTGATCGGAAATGATTTTGGAGGTCCAGTATAGAATTAGGCTTGAATTGGCGAAGTTAGTATTTTGGCGAATTCTGGTTGATAGGTGAGATTTTGATCCGAGGGTCGGAATAGAATTCCAAGAGTTTTTGTAGCTTCGTTATGTGATTTGGGATGTGTGCGCAAAATTTCAGATCATTCGGAGGTGTTTTGGTTGGAGTTTTTATCAAATGCATGTTTCGGAAGTTTGAGAAGAACTTAGGCTTGAATCCGACATAATTTGATAGTTTTGGTGTTGTTTGAGGTATTTTGATGATTGGAGTAAGTTTGAATGATATTTTAGGATGCGTTGATGCTTTCGGTTGAGGTCCCGGGGGCCTAGGGGTGATTTCGGATGGTCAAAGCGGACCAATTTCGGCATTTGGAAGTTGCAAATTTTTCAGCTATTGTGTTGCATAGATTTTGGTCATTGCGATCGCGGGGATGATGTCGCGATCATATAGAAGCAGTTGGTGAGGCAAGAATTTTGCTCTCTACGTTCACGTTTGTGTGCCCGCGATCGCGAAAGAATAGTTGGCTGTGCTACGCGTTCGCGTATAAGAATTTTGGGGCCCTGTGGTTTTTGCCCTTCACGATCGCATCAGTGTGGCTGCGATCGCTTAGGTCTGGGAAGGTAGTCATCGCGATCGCATTAGCTTGACCGCGTTCGCATAGGCCATTTTGGAGGCCTGGAAAAATTTGTGCTTCTCGATCGCGAGGGGCCGCGATCGCATAGAAGGAAATCTGGGCTGGACAGAATAGTTTTTAAAGACATTTCCTCCGTGAGTCTAAGTTATTTTCTTCCATTGTTGAGCACCTTGAGAGCTTTTTGGGAGAAGTTGAAGAGGGTTTCGACTGGAATTGATTGGAGGTGAGTCCTATGAACTAAAAACATGATTCAATTGTGGAATTTATCTTGAAATTCATGGAAACTTAGAAAAAAGGGGAAGAACTAGGGCTTGAGTTTTTGATATTTCAAATTGGAATTTGATGGGTCATTTGAGCTCGAATTTTAGAGTTCTTGGTATGTATGGACTCGTGGCGAGATAAGGAACCCGTTGATGTGAAAATTTCTGAGATTCGAGAAGTGGGCCCGGGGCTCGGGTTTTGCAAATTTTGAGATTTTTTATATTTTTCGATTATTTTCGATTGGGTTATGTTCTCTTATACTATTGTGACGTATTCATTGTGGTTTTGGTCAGATTTGACGCGCGAGGAGGCCGATTTGAGAGGCAAGGGCATAGCGAGCTAGAGATTTGACCGGCTTGAGGTGAGTAATGATTGTAAATGATATCCTGAGGGTTTAAAACCCCAGATTGCACACCGTAGTGCTATATTGAGGTGACTTGCACGCCGGATAGCGAGCGTGGGGTAGAGCACCATTGAGGGATTGTGACTTGGTCCGTCCTGATTGATGATTTTACCGCGTATTTGACTGAAACTTATTTGTTATTATCATGATTTGGGCTGATTGCCATATTTGGGCTTCGTGCCAATTATTTGAACCCTTCAGGGATTTTTATCACTGTTTCCTCACTGTTTTGATGCATTATTTGAACTCAGTCTTGTTGATATCTACTATTTTACAAACACAGCCAAATTTTACTCAGATTTGAAACTTAAATGATATTTCTAAATGATATTTTGGGCTGAGAACTACTGTTTTACAAATGCCCGAGGGGCTTGTGATGATTTTCGGACTGAGTGAGGCCGAAGGCCATATGTCAGGATATGCTGAGTGATATGAGTTCGAGGACCTGAGATACTTTATATGCCACGAGGTAGCTTGAGTGATGTGAGGCCGAGTGCCGAGTGATAATGCCACGAGGTGGCTTGATATTGCGCTTGGGCTGTAAAGGGCCCCTCCCGGAGTCTGCACACCTCCAATGAGCATCGTCGACGATATATGGATCGGGCTGCACGCCGCAATGAGATGTGGATCAGGCTGCATGCCGTAGCGGTTACTATATGATACTATTCTGAGAGTGATCTGAGAGAGAGAGCCCGAGGGGCTGAGAGTGTACTGAGAGTGTTCTGAGAGTGAGCCCGAGGGGCTGGTACTGTTTTGAGATATTGCCCGAGGGGCAAACTTTTTGTGCTCATCTTGCATATTTACTCGCCTTTTTTTACCTGTTATACTATGGTATTTGTGCCCAGGGGTGGATATTCTGTGCTTATCGGCACTAACTGTTTTGAAATCATTTCATAACTGTTGAAAGGATCATTTTCAAAAGAGATTTAAACTGAGCCAAGATATTTCTAAAGATTTCACAGCCTCACTGTTTTCTCAAAGGATTGTACCCTACAACATGTTGGTTGCTTTACCTGATTTCTTACTGCTCAGTTGTTATTTAATTTTATTGCTCACTGAGTTGGAGTACTCACTTTACTCCCTGCACCTCGTGTGCAGATGCATGTATTTATTCAACTGGTAGTGGGTTTTGGCTGATCAGAGGCAGAGTTATATGAGTTAACGAGGTGACTGCCAGTTTTGCAGCACCGTTTTTTCCTTCTCTTTTGTTCATTATTCTGGCTTTGTATATTTTAGGCCTTGTAGCTGAATTTACACTCTAATAGATGCTCATGACTTATGACACCCCGGTTTGGGCTGTGTCGGGATGGTTTCCCTTGTTATTATCGCTGTTTCCGCAACTATGGCTATCTTAAACATGTTTTTGATTTGTTAATGTTAATTAATTGTTTAAAAAGAGGTGTTTGCATTGTTATAGATGGCGTTGTCTTCACGATAGGTGCCATCACGGCCCGGTTCGGGAATTGGATCGTGACAAGTTGGTATCAGAGCCTAGGTTACTAGGTCTCATGAGTCATGAGCAGGTTTAGTAGAGTCTCGTGGATCGGTACGGAGACGTCTGTATTTATCCTCGAGAGGCAGTAGGACCTTTAGGAAAACTTCACATTCTTGAAATTCTTATCGTGCGCCCTTGATTCAGCTTGAAATGTAACTCTTGAAATTCTTTCCACGCGTCCGTATGCGCACATGAGCGCTCAGAATTAGATGTGCCTTGATGGCTTGTGATTCCCCGATCGAGGGGCGAGAGGTAATCTCTGTGAGTTTGATATTGGGCCAGTCTGGAGGACTTGAGGCCGGATCCTTGCCTATGGTTTGAGCATCGAGGTGCTGATTGTGTGAACAAGTGTTTTGAACGTATATGTTCGATATTATCCCTATTAGTGGGAGTGACGGTTGGATAGCTATATGATGAGTAAGTTAGTACTGCGAGATGTATCTATGTGACTTGGAAGTGATAAGGAAGGTCTACTGGATGATAGAAGAACTATTAGGTGTTTGAATTCCATCGTGATTCGAGGTATAGCCCGAGTTATGGGCGTGTAAAGGATCTTTTCATGTTTTCCAATTGAGAGTGACATAAATTTTATGTTGCGATATGAGTTCAGACTCAGGAAGTCTAAGCGACTCGTACAATTTATGGCAGTGGAAGGTATACAGAAAGGTTAACTGAAGGCAAAGTAGGTTGGTTATCTCCTGCGAAGAGTTCTAGGGTTTGTATAAGATTTAAAGTACTAGATGGTCTGTGTTTTATGAGCTTATGAAGGGTTGAGCCTAATCTCACTATAGTATTGTGGCAGAAATAGAGTATATGCAGTATGAGTTATTGTGTTTCTTTTGACCCATGGCTTCGAGCCAAGTGGGGGAGTCTGCTACTGCTTAGTTGATTGCATGGTTATGTGCTATGTTGGTTCCAGTTTGAGGCGTACTGGTGAATCAGCTATGCTTACAAAGATTGAGAATTTCGGAATGTCTTGAGTTGTTATTGGTAATGGATGCTCAGTGTATAGAGAAGGAAGATGCTTGGTTGTATTAGGATAAGGTCGTAGCCTGCGGTGCCAGAGTTCTAATGAGGTACATATGGTTTTGTTAGTTTGATCAGGCTAATTACAAGTTGAATATAGTGTATGACTCTCGAAAATGGTTCTAATGTGTTCAAGATGCTTCATGTAGCAATTGGGTAATCTCAAAATCGTATATGTGGTTAGAAACCGAGTTTTCATTGGAAGAGTAGAAGACTTGTGGTATTTCTATGTTAATTATGGGATTTTATGTATCGGTATCAGGAAAGTAAAGGTAACATATCTAGATCTACAAAAAGTTCTTCGGAGTAAAGTAACCTGGAATGTGGTATTTTTGGGAATGTGTAATAAGTATTCAGTGACGTATGAGCATTAGACGGTGTGGTTTTATGCTTGGTTCCGTGAGGTAAGCCTGGGTTGAGGCATGGTGGTGCTACAGCAAGAGGGAATATCAAGTTGATGATGAATCAGAAGAAAATTTAGATAGATGGAGTAGTTTGATAATAGACTGAATTGGTATGGTAAGGATATGATCAATTCTTTGTATGCGTTCGAGCTAATGGGTTCTTACAGGCATTTTGTAGCAATGCTCTTAGGTTTTAATGGCTTGCTTAGCTTGGTCTAGTTAGAAGGATTCAGTCCTGGCAATTTAATTTGTGCAAACGGAATTGGGAGAGTTCTTGTTGATTTCTACCGTGGTTGGAGAGGTGCATTTTCTAC
>MU740681.1:0-15971 GCA_026770625.1 Nicotiana glauca
TTTTGAGCTTTATGCTCGGGTTGAGAGTGAAATTGGTCGGGCTTGCCTATCAGTTGTGTTGGGCGCCATCACGACTGGGGTTGGGGTCGTGACAATCTTCCTTGATGAACTTCTGGAGACTTAGAGTAGTCAAGCAGAAGAACATATTTTGCTGCCAGTGCTTGAAATTAATCCCGAAAATTTTTTCGGGTTTCTCTGCGGGTGTCAATGCTGCCGGTGTTGTTCGATTCGTTGAGGCATTGGTTGTTACCATCGGAACAGCTTGGTTTCCATTTTCATTCGTTATTTCTGTAAAAGAATGATACAAACGTTAAAATCACGTAGATTTTAATCTCCAATAGAGTACAAAACCACAAAGGTTTTACTCTCCAGAAATAGTGAGTATAACACAAATACATAAAATAATAAATTCCTTAAGCTTGTTAGTAATCTGTATTTGTAAAATAATTCTGGAGAAAATAAAATAACATGAACAGAAATGTAAACGAAATAAAAAAAAATTATTCGAGCCCGTTGAATTCACAGTATTTTCTTAAGGAATTTAATCCTCTCCTAGTACCCAAGGTTATGGATTATTTCTTCCCAGGATAGAATGAATTATACACTGGTATAGTGGTACTTCAAACTCTCAATGTTTCAACAAACACAAAGTTCGGCAACAAATCACACTTACTATTTTTTTTTTAATTATAATATGCAGAAGAAAGGAAAAGAACTCAGAAAATTCGTATGGAAAATCTCAAAGAATGGACTTGTATTTATAGCCAAAGTTCGGCTGAAATCTGAAGAGGTGCAACCCTTCAGAATGGCTGTTTTTGACCAAAAATTAATTAATCGATCGATTATTTGATCGAATCCGGAGCCGCAGCCGAGCCGAGCTGAGCCGAAGCCGAAGCCAAGCCGAGCGAGCGAGCGAGCGATGACGACGACGGTGGCGCAAGGCATGCCTTCTTCTCAACTCTTTATGAGCTAGAAGAATAGCAATTGCTTATTTATCCATCAAAAATCTTTTCCTCTTCACATATGGGACAATCAAGGAGGGAAACTCAAATATTACTCAAATATTTTATTTTTTCCTCCATTTCCCATTCACCATATTTTAAGCATTAATAGCTTAAAAACCCAACAAAGGCTACGAGCAATGTTAACTCTGTCAACTAATAAACCAAATAAATTAATTAGATGATTTAAGTGAAAAACTCAAGGGATTGTTAGCTAACCCATATCTCTAGAATATCACTCACATTGAATTCGTCTCTATAATATGCCAACTTATTTTCTTTTGTCTCTTAGTTGTCACTCTAGATTAGTTTAAGTTAATTATTCAGACTTTGGTATTCGCTTGAGCATATTAATTATTTGGGTTTAGTTTAGTTGATAGTTAATCACAGGTTCATGTGGGTACGATATCTGAACTTACAATCTTATATTACTTGTCGACCACTTATATTTGTGTGTGCGTTTGGGAGCAACAGTCACATAAATCAATTAAGCATGTAGAAATCAAGCATGGATTCAAGGCATAATATTGAGCAAGGAATATGAGAGAGATAATTAATATAACAATTAATTCATGATTTAAAACAATTTATGATTTTCAGAAAATTATGCAAATTATTAATTTCACGACGTATAGGCACTTGTCACCTTGCTTATACGTTGTACACATGGAATTCACATAACAAATAATCAAGGATTCTATTCCCTTAAATCAAGGCTAACCACGACACTTACCTCGCTTTGTAGCTAAATTCAAGATTCCAACAAATCTTTGCCTCGTGAATTCGTGTCCAACGGCTTCAAATCTAGCCACAAATAATTTAATATACTCAATACAAATAGTAGGAATTAAATATGAATGTACTAACTTTCCAGATAAAAATCCAAAATTCACTTTAAAAATCAATAGTGGGTCCCATGTCTCGAATCCCAAAAAAAATCACTAAAGTCGAACACTCATTCCGATACAAGTAAGGGTGTTCATAAAAATCCAAAAAATCGAACCAAACCGAGCAAAAAAACCGATACTTTTTGGTTTGGTTTGGCTTGGTTTTGGTTTTAAATTTTAAAAATCGAACCAAACCGACTATTGGAGTAGCTATTCCAAATTTATTATTATACCTATATATATGTATATTGTTATACAAAGTTTCAGAAATTTATGGTAAATGTTAATAGTTTGCACTTTTAATATAGTTCTTTACGTTTACATTCTAGTTTGACTGGTAGTTTTTTTTTGTTTAGTGTAAGAATCCATTTCGTGTTAAAATAATATATTTTTAATTGAGTCCTTAAATTATTCATCACTATTTGATTCAATTATCATTAATATATGTTGGTAAATAATAGATTTCTCAAAGGGAAATTGATTTGAGAGTGTTATATTGAAAATGTGGTAGCCGGAATATGTGTTTGGTAGTGTATGTGTTATATTTAAGAAAAAACCGATAAATAATCGAAAAAAACGAAAAGCCGATATAAACCGAATTGAGAAAAACTGACTTAATTTGTTTGGTTTAGTAATAATATTTGAAAAACCGATTTACTTGGTTCGGTTTCTTTTTAGGGAAAAATCGATCCAAACCGAACAATGAACACCCCCAAATACGAGTTTAATCATACATAAATTATTGAATTCTCACATCGGATCGACTTTCAAATCTTTAATTTTTAGTTTTGGAAGATTTTATAAAAATTCCAATTTCTTCCATCTAAATCTGAAATAATTGATGAATATAGACATGGATTTATGAAATATGATCACTTTCGGATATAGAACACTTACCCAATCGAAGTTGTGAAAAATCCCTTTAGAATCGCCCAATTCCGAGATTCAAAACTCAAAAATGAGTAAAAATGGCTAACACCTGACTTTATATATTCTCTCTAGTATTTTCACACCTGCGGACTCGCATTTGCGAGACAAAGCTCGCATTTGCGGTACAGGGCTGAATGTCTAGTGGCCGCATATGCGCCCAGAAATGTCTCACTTGCGACATCGCAGAAGCGCTCCAGTGACCGCAGAAGCGGCTCGTCAATCACGAAAGCGGCTGCGCATCTGCGCTAATTTCCCCGCAGAAGCGGAGCTCGGCAAGGTTGTCCTATGTCGCAGAAGCGACCAGAATTCTGCAAGAGCAACCACGCACCTACACACAAAAAACTCATAGGTGTGACGCACTAGAACCAACACTAGACAGCAGGTTCCAATTGTTCAATGGCTCGTCTAAAACTCATCCGAGCCACTCAGGAATATTTCAACAAGTCCCACAATATAATATGGACTTACTCGAAGTTTCAAATCACGTTAAACAAAGTCGAATTTACAATTCACACCTCGATTCGAACTTTTGATTTTCAAACTTTTCAATTTACAAAACCTGTGTCAAAACATATTAAACGAATCCGGAATGACTTCAAATTTGGCACACAAGTCATAAATAACAATATAATATAATAGAGCTATTCCAATTTTCAGAATCTCAATGTGAGTCTGATATTAGTAAAGTCAAATTCGCGGTCAAACTTTGGAAATCTTTAGCCTTTATATTTCTAGTTTCTGTTAAATGGCGATAACTTGAGCTAGGGACCTCCGAATCTAATTTTGGGCATATGGACAAGTCCCAAATCACGACACAGACCTACTGGAACTGTCAAAATACGGATCCGCGTCCGTTTTCTCAAAATGTTGACCGAAGTCAACTCAGTTGAGTTTTAAAACTCTATTTCACATTTTAATTCATTTTTAACATTAAAACTTTTCACAAAAAGAAACACGGATTACGCACGCAAGTCGTGGAATGATAAATAATTCTTTTCGAGGTCTTAGATCACAGAAATAAATATTTAAATTAAAAATGACATTTTGAATCATCACACTTTCTATCTTATACTATGTGCTCAATCAAATATTGCATACAATGGGTCGAAGGGAGTATAATACATGGAAGGAGGGGAGGAAAATGGACAAGAAAACTAATAAGTGGGGCATCAAACTCTACCAATAAGGTGAAACTTCATATAGCCAACCAATTGGACTATTATGCACGAAAATCTAAGTTAAACTTTGTTGTAATAAGTTAATCTAACTTAATGATGCAAAATCCAGATATTGTTGATGTACAGAACTTAAACCATGTTAGATGATTAATCTCTTAAGTTTTGTTCGTAATATTAAGAGGTCACAAAGAGATAGGAAAACTAAGTCAAGAACAAATCACATGATCAGTAAGGCCTTAAGTTAAAGACTAGTACTTCCAATATTCAATAACAATCACACACCATAATTCAAAGAACTCTACTCATGCAATCTTGAAAACTTGAAACATGAATAAGTATACGTAATTATAACCTTGAAAAAATTGATCACTACACCAAACTTAATCAACTAATTAAACACTATAAAACCCTTGTGAAACAATCACATAACATCAAGAAAACATAAGAAAGTGTTCACTTTTTCATGTTATAAGCCATGTCTGGAGTAAGAAACTTATTTTCTTTCCTTATTTTCTTTCTCATTATTGCCTTCAACTTCACTAATTGCTTAGCCATTGATCATAAATCTGATGCTAATATTGCATTAAACCCACAAAAGAAAGGATTAAAATGGTTGCATTGGCCATTTGCAAATGCACCACCACCACCTTCATCTTTTTTTCCTAAGTTTCCATTTCCAAAAATATTTCCCTGGCCGCGATTTTTGCCACCTAAGTCTTTTTTGCCAAGTAAAAAACGCGTCACTGACATAAGCATAGACAACAGTCAGAACGTGGTGGACAAGAAATATTGTGCTTTAATTATTGAGGCGTGTATGCTTGAAAGGGATACGTTATGTGTTCTCCATAGGTGTACCTTCTCTTATGATTGTTGTACATTCATTAATACTGAATTTGGTCCTGAGGAATGTAACCAGTATGAATTTGCCATGATAAAAAATGAGTGTGCAAATCAAGTTGCTCTTCCTCCTACAGATTACTAAGTTATTAAGGGGTGCATGTACGTGAGTGTTCATATAGCCGACCCCAACTTGTTTGGGATTTAGGTGTCGTTTGCATTATTACTATTTTATGTATGTGTGTGTATATTTCATATAGTCAACCCCAACTTGTTTGGGACGGTGACGTAATTGATATTTGTTGTATGTATATGTGTGTATTTTTATGAGAATAAATTAATGAAATTTGCTTATTATTGGGTTATCAAATTAATTATAGTGCTATGTTTCATGTCATGATATTATACAATAAAATGGACTTCTTGCTAAATTTATCTCAATTGTTTCATAAATTTTGAAAGTGTTAATATTATTCATATTCTACATCTTAACATATATACTTCATGTCAAATGGACCATACAATTAAAAAATTATTAGACCGGGTTGGTTAAAACCAAACCAAACCAACTACTCCCTCTGTTTCATATTGTTTGAGGTAGTTTGACTCGGCACGGAGTTTAAGAAAAAAGAAGAAGACATTTAAAATTTGTGGTCTTAAAAGATTAAGGGGTAAAAGGTTTGTGGGGCCATACCATTTGTGTGGCTATAAAAGCTTCTCACNTTGATACGTATACATCTATTTAGTAAAATATAAAAAGTTGACAAATATATTATCAATTAAAATATTCGTATGCGAGAATTCCATTAGTTAACATATAATAATTATTTTTTTAGTTGTCTGACAATAATTTTTCGTTGATATACACTTTCAGGTTATCCGAATTTAGTAATTAAACATAAAAATCAATATGATACCTAAATATTAATAACCACTTCACATTCGGAAAAAAAATATAAGAATTTAATACATCTTAACATATGATATGAATATGTAAGAACAAAGAAATAGACGTATCTCAGTAACACTTGATAAGAAACTGATCATACAAACCATTATTTAAGGTCAATAAATATGGAGCACTTCATATTCTATTAAAATTTATATCCCGCAAGAGAATCCCAAATATTTCTAGACATTTTTTAAAGAAAATTTTATATAAAATCTTAAATAATATATATAAAATTATATATTTATATGTCGGGTTAGTTCGAATTTTTTATTCAATAACAAACCAAATCAAACCAAACCGTATCGAGTTTTTTAATCGGTTTGGTTTGACTTTTCGATTTGGTGTGATTTTTCGGTTCGGTTTGTACATCCCTAATCATATACTATTGAACCTCGTTATATTTCTATCTCATTTAAATTTTAGCCATAATTGAATAGATATTCATTAACTAAAAATGGACCATAGAATGGACAATGGCCAAAGTCAATGTGATACTATCCATGTATAACAAAAGGACAGACACATACCTAAAGCAAGATAGAAAGTAAAACGATAGCAATGGGACGGTGGAGGTGTCCATTTGACTATTTTCTTAGTTGTCACTTTTTCTGTCCTAATTTATGTGGCGCCCGAAAAATAATACTCCCTCCGTTGAATTCATTTGATTGGGCACGAAATTTAAGAAAAGAGAGAAAACATTTGATCTTGTGGTGTAAAATGAAACACATATATTTTGTGTGGTTATAAATTACTGCATAAAGGTAAATTGCTTCCAAATAAGGAAATAAATTATTCTTTTTTGCACGAACCAAAAAAGAAATTGATTTACATAAATTGAAACGGATGGAGTTGTTAACATATTTTAACAAATCAATGGAGAAGAAAGTGGATGTCTATCAACAAGAATATGGAACAGGAACTAGGAATTATTCCGATCACTTTTCCTGGGAGTATTTTCTTTGTTTTTCATTCAGTGTTAGCGTCATACGTCTGTTTTGGGTTCAAATAATTCGAATTTTTAGTGGAAAGACTTATTCTAAAAGGTAAAGTGCTTTTTATTAAAGGCGATTTCATATACAACACTCAAACATAAGACCTTTGATTAATGATAAAGGATTATTTACCTCTACATAAGGCTTTATTCAGTCAACCTAAGACCTTTGATTAATGATAAAAGATTATTTACTTCTACATAAGGCTTTATTCAGGCATCTCATTCCTTCTCCAATAGTCTTAAAATATTAAAAGAATTTTTAATCAGTCAAGATTCTTGCTGAAATTCTAAAAAAAAAAAAGAGATGGCCTTCTTTTTTGACATTTATAAAGGGGAGAAAGAAAAAAAAAAAAAAAACTCCTCTGGTTATATGTTATTTAAAGTTTCTTTTATTTATGATCCTTTTTAAGCTTTAATATTAGTTTCCACATAGTAAATAATTATGCAATTTCTCTAACGAATAATTACACCAACAACAATAATCCAGTATAAATTCACTTAATGAGGTCTGGGGAGGGTAGTGTGTACACAGATCTTACCCCTACCCTGGGGTAGCGAAGTTGTTTCCAAATAGACCATCGGCATCCTTCCCTCCAAGAACTTCCCACATTGCTCTTGGGGAGACTCGAACTCACAACCTCTTGATTGGAAGTCGAGGTTAATTACCATCTTAGCAACCCCTATATGTATGTATTTTAATATTAAATGCGTCATTAAAGGCAACTATTAGCTAATTATCTGCTTATAAAAATTTACTTATTAAGTACGGAAAATGGTTCAAAATGTCCATAACCTATTGAAAAGGGTTTAAAAATACCCTTCATCCACCTATTGGGCTAAAAATACCCCTTCATTAACTTTTTTGATTCACTTATGCCCTTTGACCGTTTGGTCAATGCTATTTGTTATTTTTTTTGTAAAACTTAAAAAAAAATATTTTGCAAAATAGTTTTGTTTTTTTAAACTAATGAACCCAATAGTCCACTAATTTAGTAAATTCTTCTTTTTTCAGTTTATACAAATATTAATTCAATATTTACAAAAAAATATTTTTATTTGTTTTTTTTTCAATTTTTAAAGCATTTGTTTTTGGTAAAAATAGAAAACAATCTTTTTAATAAAATATTTTCGATTTTTAAAAATTTTAAAAATTATTTTCAACAGAATATTATCATTTTTAAAAAAACAAAAATATTTTTACTTTAAGAAAAAAAATCTGAAAACCGAAAATAAAACAAAATGCTTTAAAAAACTGGAAAAAAAAATGAAAAAGGAATATTTTCAAAAACGAAAATATTTTGTTGAAAATATTTCTTTCATTTTTTTAAAAACGAAAATATTTTATTAGAAACTTGCTTTTTCTATTTTTACAACTTTTGTTCCAGTTTTTAATTAAAAAAAAAATACTTTAAAAAAATTAAAAAAAATATTTTTTTTGGTAAAAACTGAAAAAAAGACTTTACTAAATTAGTGGATTATTGGGTCCATTAGTTTAAAAAAATAAATTATTTTGCAAAATAATTTTTTTTATGTTTTACAAAAAAAAAAAAATTAATTTAGCATTGACCTAACAGTCAAAGGGCATAAGTGAACCAAAATGGTTGGTTGAGGGGTATTTTTAGCCTAATAGGTGGATGAAAGATATTTTTAGCCCAATAGATGGATGAAGGATATTTTTAAACCTTTTTCAATAGGTTAGGGGCATTTTGAACTCTTTTCCGTATTAAGTATTCTCATAATTCTGTTATCTCTCCATTATCAACATCGAATTGTCAAATGACTTTGTCGATATGAGCTTTTGAGAGTCATCGACCTGTTATTTTCGGCATACTTTTGATCTATTGAGTGAGAACCCTTTCACACGGGATTCCCGGAGTACTATGATTGACTTTCGTCTCTAGTCGACCAATCATTCTCACGGTCAGCTTGGCTTATACCATTACGCGCACGAGCAGAATCTTAGCTTGAGCATACCTTCGCACATCTTTATTACTCTTAGGGGTTGTTTGATTTGAAAACAAGTTACCCCATCATTAATTATCCGCGGATTGTTATTCCACCCTCATATGGATACAAAAAATACTATAATCCCGAAATAACTAATTCGTGTTAGTTATATACCGCGATTTTATTCCAATCAAATGTGACATAAACTTATCTCAAATTTAATTCCGAATTAAGTATCACTTATTCCTTGTACAAAACGAGCCCTTAATCGTTATATTATAATCCTAATATAATTTGTTTATCGTTGGAGTTTTGTTTAAACAAGAAAGAAAAAGCAAAAACAATTATTTTCCTATTAGGTGTGAAATTTGTTGGCCCAATAACATGTACAAACGTGTGGGTATATTTCTTTTAAAATATTTGTTCAATTTGCCCTTCCCTATCACCAAATATTATTTGTATACACTCCTTTTTTCCCTAATAATCCTTAGAAGTCCAAAACAGAGGGAGAGAGAAAAAAGGAAAAAATAACGCAAAAATCATGTCTGATGAAGAACACCATTTTGAGTCAAAAGCAGATGCTGGTGCCTCTAAAACTTACCCTCAACAAGCTGGTACCATTCGTAAAAATGGTTATATAGTTATTAAAGGCAGACCCTGCAAGGTAAAAATATTACCCTTTTATTTTTTATTAATTAAATCTACTTTGGCAAGTTCAGATTTTGTGTATGATTCTTGTTTTTGTTTGATGGGGTTTGTAATTTTAAGGTTATATAGTTCTTTGTTTTATTATTAAATCCACTTTGGCAAGTTCAGATTTTGTATGTGATTCATGTTTTGTTCATGGGGTTTGTTAATTTTACACTATTTTGAATGATTTTTTTAAACTCTATTATTGTTTTATTATTAATGGGTTTTATTATTAGATTCACTTTGGAAAGTTCAGATTTTGTATCTAAACCTTGTTTTTTCTAATGGGGTTTGGTTTTTATTGCTCTTTTTGAATAAATTTTTGGATATAAATCAGATCTTGATGGATTCTTGCTACTTGTTTTTATGGAGCTTTATTTAAGTGGTATGTAGTTGTAGTTGAAGATAGAAGTAAAGGGTGTGTTTGAGCTGTGTTTTTTTTCCTTTCCTAAGCCGAGGGTCTACCGGTATTGCACTGGGTTTTTTTGTTGTTGCATATCACACCGAGTTGGATTTTAAAAAAAAAAAATTGTAGTTAGCTTAAGCCTTAACAACAATTTTCTACGAAACTATCCTAGTGATTTTACACATGGATATTTTGTCCACGAAAACTTAGGCAGATTGGGAAGAAACACCTAGATTTTTTTGTCTTTGTCTTATTTGAACCCAAGTCTCTGAGGTTTTCTTTAAAAGAAATTTTAAAATATACTAGTGAAGGTATCCATATCGTAATGCTATTACCCAATCACTGTTTTTGTATTTTTCTCGCTTTAGCTATAGTTGGTACGAGTCAAAATGTGGAACCTTTACAAAGCCTTTTGAGCTATGTTGCTCGGACTCTCTGAACATGTTGTCGGGTGTGTGCCTTATCCTCCAAAAGTAGTGCATTTTTGGAGGATCCAACATGGCTGCAACATCGTTTTGGAGAGTCCGCGCAACGTAGCTTTTGAGGAAAAAGGATATTCACCTTAACACAAAAGATTACTGAGGAGCTTTGTAGGAGATGTATGGCAAAATTTTAATGGATAGGATCAGTTTGGTGACTAACTGCGTAGTTCAATTTAGTGGCTCTTTGTTTAATCTAATTTCAATTTCTTGGAACTCCTTTAGTAGGTAGCTTCTCTCTGAATCCAACTTGAGATCTCCTTTTCTTTGGAGTTAAAGTGAATTTTGTGGTGCTCAATTATCCGTTCTGCCTTTTGGATATCATTATTGTTTTCATAATTCCTAACTCCAGTTCGAAAAATAAAAAACGAGACTACTATAGAATTCACCTACCTTAAGTTAACCCCTTTTGTGTTCCTTAATCTGATGAAATGCAAGGGAACGCGAGATATCTTTTTTTTTTTTTAGAATGACTTTTGCTAGTACAATATCATCATTGCATCAGCTGAAATAATGCATCACTCAGTAATCTTTGGTCTTTTCATCACAAATGGCTAATCTTGAACAGGTTGTTGAGGTCTCCACTTCAAAAACTGGCAAGCACGGACATGCAAAATGTCACTTTGTAGCAATTGATATTTTCAATGGAAAGAAGCTTGAAGATATCGTTCCTTCCTCCCACAACTGTGATGTAATACAGCGTTTCTTCCTCTCTTTTTTTATTTCTAATGGTGTATGGTCAGTTTGCAAACATTAGAAGTTTGATTTTGTTTGATCTTTTTCATGTTTTCCACAGGTGCCGCATGTTAATCGTACCGACTATCAGCTGATTGACATCTCTGAAGATGGTTTTGTAAGATTTCTGCTACCTATTATACGAACGTGTATCAGTCATCCTATAATTGGGGCAAACTTTTTTAAAAGATAACGCAACATAATTTTGATTGATGACCTTTTGCATCATTTTGTATATCTGTGGTAGCTTAGTCGTAGCTTCTTAATGAAGTTGAGACTAATTTTTCTTTCCTACCTCAGGCGGAAGACACTTTTTCTTTCTTCAAAATTTAATACTAAAACCAAAGACTTGAAATTAAATAGTTGTCTTCAAATTCGAGTTTCTTTGACTAATTCTTTATTCAACTCTGTTTCTAGTGTTGTAATTTGTTCATTTTTTTGCTAGGTGTCTCTTCTTACTGAAAATGGAAACACCAAAGATGACCTCAGGCTTCCCACCGATGAAAACCTGCTGAACCAGGTACACGATTTGGACAAATATAAGACGAAGAACCTTTATTTTCTTGTATTCATGCACAATATCTGAGTAAAGTTGTCAACTTGTTATAGGTTAAAGGTGGATTTGAGGAAGGAAAGGATCTTGTGTTGTCTGTGATGTCTGCAATGGGTGAAGAGCAGATTGCTGCTGTTAAGGACATCGGTACCAAGAACTAGTCGCGCATTCTGCAGCATAAATAATTTGCTTTAGCCAAGACATTTTATATCTTAATTGTGGTACTTTGATATCCGTTGATTATGAACTCGACTTGTATCCTATTGGCATGGCTTGAATAGTGGAACTTTATGGTTTGTCTGGTAAGACAAAGAACTGGATTTGATAGCAGAAGTGATCTATATGAATGTCACTTTTTACTGGTTTCGTTCATTATGGGGCTATATTGTGCTTAACATGTTCATCCATATAGAAGGGTAAATTTCGATCATTTTTCTCAAAATATTTAGGCATGGGAACCTTGGCGTAATTGGTAAAGTTGTTACCAATCATGTATTCAGGAGCTCACGGGCTTGAAGCGTGGAAATAGCTTCTTACAGAAATACAGGGTTAGGTTGTGCACATTAGACCCTTATGGTCCAACCCGACCCCAGATTCCATGCATAGCGGGATCTTTGCACCTGTTTCACGATGGAGTTCTTGTAATGGCAAAGAGCAAGTACGAGACAATTCGCTAATGGTAAGGATATGTATGAATCTAAAGTATAATGGAGAGTGAAATTTAGCTATTTGGACCATATTCTTATAAAGTATAGCACTTATATTGTCAATCTAAAAACCATATTAACTTCGCACCACTTTTATGGTAGTTTTAAAACCAAAATGCTTCAATTATTTGAGGCATTATTACTTAGTATATACTATTACTTTGGAAAATATAAAATCTCGAGTTCAAACATTTTCATGCATTTAACTTGTAAGGGGTAAATAACTACTACATTTAACAAGTGTATTTTGGTAACTAGAGTACTTTGAACAGGTTGGTTATGTCATGTATATATCTATATTAACTCGTCTAAGAATATTAGCCAAACCATTTGATACACATAATTGACGATACTAAGTATTGCACCAAATCTCTGGCTTAACTATAGTTGCTCGATCGATGATCTACATCTTTTCCCATAGTCTCGGAATTGTGTCTTGATCTTCTACAACAACAACTATCCAGTAAAATCTCACCAAGTGAGGTGTGGGGAGGGTAATGTGTATGCAGACCTTACCCTTACCCTGTGTGTCTTGATCTTCTATGTGCGGAATATAAGGGACTAGTATTTATATAGATTCTCCTTTGTCTAATTCACGCCTTACGGCAAAAGGGGAGTTCGCTGGGCATAAAATCAGATTTGGAAATAGAAAGAAAAAACTCTCTTTGCTGTTATATATATGACGAAGATATCAACCAATAAGATCCGTTGTAGTCTAGTTGGTTAGGATACTCGGCTCTCACCCGAGAGACCCGGGTTCAAGTCCCGGCAACGGAATTTTTTTTTATTGTTACTAGATAGGTTTGGAACCACCATTTATGATTATTTTTATGTTAATATGAAACTGCAAAAAGAGACAGGAAATTGAGGCGTCATTGGAAAGTAGCACAATATTCATATCCATGAGAATACACACATATATACATATATCTATTTACATATTTGACAAAATGAGATGCATTTTACTACGTAAGTGGCACAATTTTTACATTCATGAAAGTTCAATTTGTATATTCATAAAAGGTGAGTTTTTCTCCATACTATAATTATTCTTCTCCTTTGCAGTGCAACCCATATACCATATGAGTTTTTCTCATGTTTCAATACCCATATAGCATAATGTATTATGTTTAAGGGCAATAACAATGCAATTGATTTTTATTTTTATTTTTTTAAATCTGGAAATGGTCTCTCTACCAGATGTAAACACTTGAAAGACAATATAAAAATGCAACAAACTTCAACACCGAAAGCTGACATAATCTAATTCCTTATTAAAAATTTCAGTGAAAATCAATAAATCCTTTTAAAACTTTCAAACACAATTGCCCTTCAATACCTTATTTTCAACATTGCTTCAATTACAAATGTTCAGTTACAACAACCATGAGAATTATTTTTACAATATTTCAGATGTTCCCTCTGCATCGTCCTGGATTTCAGTTTCTATGTTAGTGGAGTAATATGTTCTCATGCTTGGTGGTAATAGCAGGTATGTAAATATAGGATAATCGTAGTATGTGATATTAAGCTTCCCTCTCATCTTTAAAGAAGAGAAAATGGCAGTATGTGTTATTAAGCTTTCTTCATATCTTTAACAAAACTTCTTTAATAACAATCTATTCAGATAAACGGAAGTGTAATAAATGTTTACACATTTTAGCTGTGAATTACATACCTTTTTAAATATTGTCTATCTCTTCACATATAGTTGTAATTGTGCCTGTTTAAAAAAGAAATTTCATGTAATGAGCTGAGAACTTTAATCAGCAAAAGTTAAAAAGGACAACAATATTGAAAATACCAAAAAAGCCAAACAAATAAACAAACAAAGGAGTCAGCTACAAGACAACTTTCAAAGTGACAAGTACAACTTTATCTATTAACTAAATGATAACTTTAAGTCATTCCATAAATTCAAAGTTCAATAAATACATATATAGAATGCTTACTCCATTACTAATAAGTCAATCTTTGCCTCTAAAAAGATGGAATGGCCTAATGCAGCTCTAAGATTAAAATTAAAGACTAAGTTATTATGTTTTTATGGAGACACGATAGTAAATCTAACACTTGGGAAAAATATGTAGTACTTGAAAAATGAGTTAATTGAGTAATATGAGAGCTAGGGTAGTACCGTAGATAGATAGTAATCAAGTGAACTTACATAATATCACAACAGCAAAATGGCTTTAGCAACATCCAAAAACAGCAGCAAAATGCCCTCAACCGCATCCCAAAATAGTAACAAGATAACTTTTATCGCATCCAAAAATAGTAGCAAAAAGTGGCTTCAACTACAATGCAAAACACCAGCAAAAGCATCAATAGTAATATTTAGAAGTGGCAACAAAAATGTGTTCAACAATGGTAAAAATATAGCTGTAAATAGGTCTTCCACAACACTCCAAATCAACAACAGAACTGCTTTCAATTATAAAATATATGAGTCCTCAAGAAAAACTTCCATACATTAGTACTCTTATATATATATATATGAGATACAAAAATCAGATCACATTATTGTGGTGTCGTAGTGCTAGTAATAATCTGGCACTATTTTAAACACTATAACTTTATATTAGAAGCTATAGATCGATAGTTACACGAAATCAAACTTCTTTTTTTCATAATTCTTAGTTGTAATTTCATTTTTATCTATATCGTTTTTGTGACCTAGAACAAAACAATGAATTTAGTAAAAAAGTTATAAAATTAAAAATTGAGGAACCAATCCATAAACTAATAATTGGAATGTTTTAGAGTTATTACTTTATGCACTTCTAATTTGAGATTAGAAAGAAAATAAAACTAAGTAAATATGCTGCACATCAATTAAAATTGCTAGAACTTTGCAAGAGAAAATTAAACAATGCTAAAAAATGTAAGAACGGGTGAATGTAGAAACTACACATGTATTGGGCTATTTTTTAAAAATATCGTATTAATTACATCTCAAAATTTATAATATGAGCAGATAAAGGAATGACTGAATTAAAAAGTTCAAATACCTTTAAAATTATTTTTTCAAATAAGGAGTTTTCAGTTCCAAGCTACAGTTGGTTGTATCTTGAGCTTCTTTTTCCTCGTTTGCTCCCTTTGACAACATCCATCATGGTTGGGGTAAATTGTTGGTAGATCTCATTTTCCTTTGTGAGCACGTGATTTTTGCCTTATATGAGAATTATTCCCAAAAATTTAAAATAAAAAAAGTTTTGCATTGTGTGTATGATTTTGTGAAATTTGTTTGCATTTGTGTATGCATGTTAATTTGTTTAAAGTAATTAAAAATATAAAAATATTGCATTTAGGACTCAATTCTACAATTAGAAATTAATTAGTATTTTTGTGATTTAGGATTTTAATAATAGCTTAATTAAAGACAAAGAAAATGAAGAGAAAAGAGAAAAAAAACGGACTGGGCCATTTTTTAATTCGGACAAAATCCAGGCCCAAAAACCTTGGCTTATACCCGGTCCTATCAGCCCACTCCAGAGACGTCTAAAACGACGTCGGATCAACCGCCCCTGATCTAGGCCGTTTGATCTCAGCTGATCAACGGCTAAGATTAATCCCATCCTATAACCCATCTCACCTGACCCATGACCCGTCCTCCCATGCCCGAACCGCCCCGTCGTCTCCTTTTAATATGAGCCGTTGGATCCCTTCATCCAA
>MU740681.1:44786-72384 GCA_026770625.1 Nicotiana glauca
CCGCGTCAGCAAGGCTAACACAAGAGTGGCTCTGATACCATCTGTAACAGCCCAGTCCGCTATGGACCTAGGCCCTTACGAGTTTAAAACGCGTCACTAGGGTCTAAGGCTTGTTAACTTATATATCCATCATCACTATTGTGTTTTGCCGATGTGGAACTTTGTCTAAAGTTTGTGGTGTTACAGTATGATCTAATTCCAGGTACAACAATAATAGATATCTTACTTAGGCGCACGTCACGAGTTCGAAACTTTGCCATAGACAAAAACTTGATATTTAAGTGGAGAAGGGTAAAGGGGTAAACCAATTATCCCCCGAATTTCGAACTATGTACCAGCTGGCGTGGTGTTTTAGGTAGGACAGAGGGTCTACTTATCCATTGAGTTTCAAACCTTGGCCTGGTGTTTTAAGTAGGACAGAGGGTCTACTTATCCATTGAGTTTCAAACCGTATGTCATCTAGCCCTCGAGTCATTCGGAAACAACCTATTTATCTTTATAAGGTAGGGCGGTAAGGTCTGCGTACACACTACCCTCCCCACTTATGAGATTACACTAAGTTTTTTTTTTTTTTTTTTTGTGTCTGGCCCTCGAGGATATCTCGGTTATAAAAAAACACCAATCATACTTTTGTTAGCTGCACCAGCAAACAGGTTATGATAGTTGCAATGTAAGAAGAAGCAACAGTTTTATCTTGCTAAAACTCATGCATTTACAGACATGAAAAGAAGTTACTTACCAATAGTTAATCTTGATCTGGTAATCTAGAAAAAATTTAATAA
This sequence comes from Nicotiana glauca, assembly GCA_026770625.1. Lineage (NCBI taxonomy): Eukaryota > Viridiplantae > Streptophyta > Magnoliopsida > Solanales > Solanaceae > Nicotiana > Nicotiana glauca. The sequence continues at coordinate 45,569 of MU740681.1, forward strand.
TCTATTATGCATAGATATTTAACTCATTTCTGTACAAAACCAGTTTTGCTGCTAATCTATGTGAACTTAACCCGTTGTTACAAGTCTTGTATCGCTGAATATGTGTTCAGCGATGCAGAGTATGCTTACACGAAGATGAAAATCACTCAGAGGAGAAACTCAAGTCATCGATAGATCTACATATCTCTGCTTCAATGGCTTCGTTGACTTTTGTTGCTTCAGTTTCAGCTTTGTTTGAATCCTTCCCTTTACCTTCAGCACATTCGACACAGTCGTGAAATCTGAAGCAACTAATAAGATGGTCATTTGTAATACCAACAACCTGCATGAAAGAGTAGACAACAGTAGGTCCCACGCCCCGAAAACCTCTCCTTATTAGATCTTTGCTAATCAAATCCGCTTTGGCCGTCTTCACTGGAACCTGACGAGGATATCTAAATCCGCTTACTATAGGCTTGTTGTTCACAAAGCTCCAGATATACTTGTCAAATGATCCAAATTCATCTATAACCTGATACAAGTAACACGTACATAAAATTAAGTTTAACGCCAATTTAAAACAAGTTGCTATTTTAGCTTGTGTTTCAGAAACATCGTTATTAAACCGCGCATTGGCATTACGGAGAGGAACTACTAGGTTAGCACCAGCTGCCACTATTTTATAGTTTAGAATATCAAGGTAAGACTTACTCCAGTGAACTTGCCAGTTGTCGATACAGATCAAAACAAACTGACTTATCAACAGGACCACTATAAATTATTTCTCTACCTAATCCAATTGATCAATAAATGATTGAATATCCCTAGAAGTAACAAGATTATAGAGAGTGGTCCATGAAAGCGAAAGACTCCCGATAAAATCATAATTTTGATCACAAACTAGCTAAAAACTACATTCACACTGTGATTCTTTATTAGATTTGGTCAGTACATATAAATTGAAACTCATATAGGTGTTTATGCTGAATACTTGATATTAGCCATAGTACGCTAAATAAATTAGTAAATGACAGACAAATGGAATTGAGGTAGGCTGGTTAGAGGTGTTCACTAGTGCGAACTGAATAAAGAGTAAGTATACCTTCGACATTTGACGGGCATTTTCAATTATGGCTCGGAGTTTAAGTTCTGATAATAGTGAGCATGCTGTACTTCCAGGAGCTAAAATCTTCTTTTCATTTAACTTTGCCACTACTATGGGATCAAAATCTGCGAATACTTCTCTGCGTCATAAAAAATTTTATTTGTTAAAAGTTATGGAAGACTCGGTATAGTGACGAAAGGCAATGCAAAAAGGAACTCGCAAGGCAAAACATAGCATACCACTCTAGCCCAGAAGAGAAAACTATAAGGCAAATCTTATGCTTTTCGGGGTGAAGAAATAAGATTTTCCTCTATCAAAATAAAGAACTAATTCCAAAGAGAGTACCTGAATATGTGCCTTTTGCAAAGAATGGAAGGCCATGAGAGTTCAGCCAATGCCCCGCAAAGAACAAGGAGCTCAAATAGTTTCCTGCAAGATTCAAAAAGAATTAGTAACTATTTTCTGTGTAAGAATGCTCTGGACAAGAATCTGGCAACTTACTTGTCGTCATGCACGGGAACTCCCCATTCTTCATCGTGGAAATCAGCATAAGACGGATCTGGTTAAAGGAGAGACAATATAAGAAACTACAAGCTCAAAGTGGTAAGGGTGGCTAGCATATATATAGCTTAACATGGAACATAATCCTCAGTTATACACTCCCAAACATATTTAAAATTCTCTGCAGCTTTTCAAATTCAAGCAGACATTTGTCTATACTGATACTTATAACCGCATATCCATTTTTACGATGGAGCTACAAAAGACACAAATTTTGGGACAAGTGAAACTGAAACAAACTACACAAAATCGAGTAACAGTAACCTTGAAGGAACAACATATAAAGATTTATGTCTCACACTATATTGAGCGGTAAGAAGCAGCAAAAAAAACTCTTACCACTTTATGTACTGAGTCTACTGACAGCTTATTCTGCGGTTTGCTAATATGACATAGAAGTCTTAAAAGGGCATAAAAGGTGGAACTTGATGATCAGAATAATGATCTAGAGCTTCGAAATAGAAGTAGCAACAGTAATTCTACAGAGTAGAAAGACAGTCTAGAGCCCTCATAGCAATTAAGCTGCATAATCTAAAGATATACTTGCCTCCGTGCAGTAGTACTGAAGATAGAAGATAAAGATAGTAAGGTCTTGCTATAGCCAAGTCGTATATTGTGCAGCAACAGGATTTTATCTTAAACTCAAAGAATAAGCTCCTTACAATAGTCCCGGCATCCTATCATATCTAACAAGGTTTCACATCATGAAAATATTTCAATCGTTTCTTTATTTACTTGCCAGACATTAGTACATAAAGTTGTTCCAAGTTCTGCAATTTTTCTTCTTCAAACATCTTTTATTGGTTCCGCCCATTCTTGGAGTCCTCCAAAAGTGATGGTTAAAAAGAGCAGGAAAAATCAAGCTATCCTTCTACAATTAACCTTAAAGCATTACTTGATTAACCTTCCAATGATAAGCTTACAGTTTGAACAGCATAATATCAGAAGCAGATTAAAGAATCAAAATCTGTATGTTCTAAATTCTTAAAAGAGAACAACAAAGAACACACCTGTATTAGGTGTCACCCAGCCACATCTTTTCTTGGATTGCAAACCGTCAATTGAAGAGTCGGATATATCATCTGAAACAATCCTTTTGGACTTGGACGCCAACTGCTTCCTTCTACTTGAGGTACTACTCATTCTATATATCCTACCAGTTGAAGCACTGCTATGAAATGAATCCGTCGAGGCATCAGAAGAACATGAAGCACTGAGCGACAGATTGGAATATAATGACTCCTGTCGTCGAAGTATTGAAGGAACATCAAAAGAATGCAATGAAGGCGATGGTTGGTGACCATTCTTATCCTCCATTTCAACCTCCTCCTTCGACTTCACTGCCTTTCTCGTTGGTTTCATAACAGACTTTCTTGAACCAGGTGACCTCAGTGCCTTATTCCCAGCAAGTCCAAGAACTGGCCTTGCTTCTGAATCAGCTGCATTCATCGACCTTACCCTTGAAGCCCCTGACATTGAAACGAAAACTCCCGTCTGCTTCTACCACTTAAGTTAAACTTCAGGCTTCGAAATCCTCAAAATTCCCTATATTTACCACCTCCCTACAGCACCCAAGTTTCAAAATTGCTAATTATAAGAACCACTCAAGATCTTACAAATTCACACATTGCTAAAAACACTGCAAAATCCAACAAATAACACCTTATAATGCTTCTGAATCCTATCCAAATCACAATATCTCTTTTATAACCCTTCAACCCCAGAAGCACAAAACTTGCATTAGATAATCATCTTTAACAATCCAACAAAAAAACAAAAAAACTCACATGTCAATATTGATTCTCAAATTGCAAAAATTTCAATAAAGGTTCAACTTTTTTCATAAACCACTCAAAACCCACAATTTACTTCCCCTTAAAATTCAATCTTTAAGGCCCATTTAAGTTAAAACACTCAAAAAACATCCACATTCTACAAAGGAAATGTCAACTATTGACCCACATATGCAAAATTCAGCGTAAAGATCAACCTTTAACTTAAACTACTAAAAACCCACAATTTATTTCCCCTCAAAATTCAATCTTTAGAACCCATTTAAGCTAAAAGTTCCAAAAACATCCACATACATGAAATGACATATCAATCTTGACTCTCAAATTGCAAAAATCTCAATAAGGCTAAACCTTTTTCATAAACCACTCAAAACCCACAATTTATTTCCCCTAAATATTCAATCTTTAAGACCCCATCAAAGTTAAATCTCTCAAAAACATCAACATTTCCAAGAATTCAAATGCATAAAAGAAAATATCTTATCTGCCTTTGACTAAACAAAATCTTCCAAGAAACACATTTTCAATTAAAAAAATATTTACTGCATAAAAATATGTAAAGACAGCTAAGCCAAGTAAAAGTATTATTGAAATAAGAATGAACCTTGAAAAAGTAGATATTCCATTGAGCATTTTCTTTACTATTTCTTTTAGGAAGGATGAACTGAGACTTTGTCTTTTCAGAGCTTCATTACTCTGTGAAGGAACAAAAGCTGTTGTTCAGTGATACTAATGATGTTTTTTTTCTCTCTCTCTCTCTCTCTCCTTTTCTTTATTTCTTTTGTTTTTCTTTAAAAAGATTATGTTTTTGGGGAATGTAGAGAGAGAAAAAAACGAAGATGTAGGAAATGTGATGGGGTTTTTGATCTGTAAATATAAAAGGAGTTGTTTTTTGCTGTGAGTTAAGAGAGAGAGAGAGACAAGTACAGTGTGTGTGTGTGTGTTGATTTGGGGAGTGATGAAGATCTGAGAACCGGTTTGAACTTTGAACTGACAAAACAGTTGGGTTGGTGACCAGCGTGGCCGGTTTAGGTGTTTTGGAGCAAAAAAAACAACTAGTAGTAGAAATTTACTAATAATACTCTTTCCGGTTCACAATAAGTGTCTAATTTATTTTAGCACGCTTATTAAAAAAATACTAAATTCTATACAAAAATACTTACTATGACTAAACTACCCCTAATTAAGCATTTAATATGAGGAGTAAGAAAACTTTTTAGGAATATGTACATAGGGGTTATTTTGTAAAAACAAATTGAATTCTTTCTTGATTACATAACTTGACACTTATTTTGAACCAAAATAAAAAAGCAAATTGGATACTTATTGTGAACCGAAGGGAATAATTTACTAATAAGAAAATATAGCGAGAAATTTAAAAATAGCAAAATTTACAAGTGGTTATTCAAAAATAGTCATCGTTTTAAAAGTAATCGAAATTTAATCACTTTTCATATAAAGATAAATTTGAACGAAAATACTGTTCAAAATTCGAAAAAGTACTCCAGCATAATATACTGAAATTCCTGCAAAAGTATACTCGAACTCTAGTAATATATCGGTCCAGCATAATGTACTAGAGATTGGTCCAATCTCTATTATATTATACGGGAACTTTTCGTGTATTGGAGTTACAGCATAATATGCTGGAATATGTTGTAAGTTCATACACAGGTGCACCGATCTCTAGTATATTATGCTGGAACTTTCCGTGTTGTAGCAAAATAATGATTATTTTTCAATGACTTTGCAAACGCTGTCTATTTTTGAATGACCAGTCCGAAAACTGGTTAGCCGGTGCTATTTTTACGAAAATATAAGTGTAATACTAAGAGCATGTTTGGAAATAAAACAGATTTTTACTTTTTTTCAAAATTAGTGTTTGGTCATAATTTTTAATTTTCACTTGAAAATAAATTTCGAAATTTTTCAAAAATTTGAAAAGCTCCTTTTTTCAAAATTTTCACTTAGATCACTCACAAAAATTCAGAAATAACTCAAAATTGTATTCATGTCAAAACACAACTCTAATTTTCAAATACCATTTTCACTTGAAATTTTTTTTCACTTTTTTCCGGAATTTTACAATTCTTATGTCCAAACGCCCGCTAATACTACTGGTATGGATAAGAAAAATGCTCGATTTTCTAACCTTCTATCCTAATTTTCAATCTTCACACACTCCTATCAAGCGTCATATCTTTGATAATTTGCGTCGTCATGTCTTGTCTAACCATATATTAACAAAAAGGAAAAAGAATACTACGAACGAACAATGGGAAGATTTAAAATCTAATTGAAAATTGCAGCAATAAAGCGGGTAGCTCAGTCATAAAGTATTTAGCGGTGCAGGGAAGGGTTGAACGACCTAGAAGCGTGACGTAGACAGTCTACCTTAATACAAACGTTGATAGCTACTTCCGCGACTCGAAAATTATAATAAAACCTTTGTTAATATTAGTAATTACAGGTCAAATTTTCTTAAACGTGACCATGCGCACATTTAGAAAAGAACTAAAGTTTCCTAAACGTGACCATGCGCACGTTTAGCTGGATTTGCTAACGTATACCAGGAATAATGGCCTGTGGCCGGAAAAACGCTATTTCGTCACATATACAACCTGAAGTTTTGGCTACACCAGTAATGGAGACTCAAACTCAAAGAACACTGATAACATTTGGAAGCCTTCTTCCCCCAATGTTAACGAATGCTGAAGAAATAGAGGAATCTGATATCCCAGCTGACGGAGAACGCGATGAGCAAACAAAAGGAATTGCTACAAGCATAAAGGAGGAATTAGCAGCTCGCCGACTCCAATTCTCTGTAGCAACAGCCTCTGAACAGTCAACCCTTGCGGATGAAGGAAGGAACAATCGGAGCACTCAAATGGGTAAGGCTCTAACCTATAAAATTGAGGAAAATGACACTAAAACTCAGGAGAACTATTGGAAAATTGCTCTAATTGGGTATGTGATTGGGGATACTCCGTACATGGATTCAATGGAGAATTATGTGACAAATGTATAAGGATTTGTCTCAAAACCACCAATTATGATGCATGATGAAGGATATTATATTTTTAAGTTTAATACTATTGAGGAATGTGAGCTTGTGCTACAATATGGGACCTATACTTATCACAACAAACCATTCATCATTCAGAATTGGAAAATTGCCTTCATTTTTATACCGGAATGCATTACGAAAATTCCCATGTGGGTGACTTTTTCTGGATTGCCCGTAGGTTATTGGTCAACTAAAGCTTTAAGCAAGGTGGCTAGTGTTGTGGGTAAACAACTGCACACTGATAACTACACAACAAACATGGAGAAAATATCATATGCAAGGGTCTTGGTAGAGGTAGACATCTCCCAACCTTTACTAAATTGTCTGGACATTGACATACCAACAGGAGTCTTTTATTAACCTGTGAGATACGATTAGAGGCCAAAGTTTTGCACTGAATGCATGAGATTTGGTCATGAGGAAGACAATTGTTGGAAACATGAACAAAAAGAGGAGGAAAAATTCAAAAGGCCTAAAAGTAGGAGAAAAAGAAACAACAAAAGAGACTTGAAAAAGGAATGGCAAGTAAAAGCAGTTGCTAAAACAACAAACGAGGCTCAGATTGACACTGTCAAACAACCACCTAGTGGGAAAGAGAATGAGATTACTGCTACAAATCAGATGATATCTCAAGTTGATCAAATTGTTCAAGATAAGAGACAACTTGAGACAAGTAATCAAATGAATATGGATGAAAGAAGAAATAACGAGGTTAGAGTAGCCACCACAAACAGGTACTCTGCCCTGGAGACTGCAGCTTCTACATCTGAGGAAAATGGGCATACGTTCCATGATTATAGCAGTTTGGAACATTAGAGGCCTGAACAAGGCCTTCAAACAAAAAGAGTTGAAGCTTTTTTTTTTTGAATAAGAATAAATAGATCTTATTGGATGTATTGAGACTGAAGTTAAATAACCAAAATCCAAAAATATATTGAAGAAAATAGTACCTGATTGGGAAGGATGTTGCAACTACCTAAATACAGTAAATGGGAGGATATGGCTACTATGGAAGAGACATATAAAGGTCCAGATTATTAGCACAGCTGAACAACTAATCCATTGCACAATAGAGGAGTCTAGCACTGGGTTCTTCACCCATCTAACTATAGTGTATGAGAAGAATGACATTCAACAAAGAGATACTTTGTGGAATGAACTGAGATTTATTGGAGCCAGATCCAGACTCTTTGGCTCATATGTGGAGATTTCAATATTGTGTTATCTAATAAAGAGAGGATTGGAGCACTTGTAACTCAACAAGAGATACATGACTTCCAACAATGTATTAATACCTTGCAACTGAGTATTCTAAAGGCAATTGACTGGCATTTCACATGGTGCAACAAGCAGCAAGGCACTAGTAGGGTGTACAATAAAATTGACTTGGCATTTGGGAACTATCACTAGTTGCAGAAGTATGGTCACATTGAAGCTGACTATATGAATCCTTCAGTATCAGACCGCTCACCAATTCAGATCCAATGTGGTGCAAGGATTCAACTGCACCCCAAACCTTTTAAGCTCTTCTCAAATGTACTATACCATGCTGAATTTGGAAAAAAGGTTGAAGATACATGGCACTTGACAGTGGGAGGAGACCCTATACATCAAGTGTGGAGAAAGCTACAAATTCTAAAGGACAATTTAAAGGAACTGACAACATATATGGCATCATATAAGCAAACTCTTGAGAATCTGAGAGAGGAATTAGAAGTAACACAAGCAAATCTCAAGCACCAACTACAAGATCAGCTTCTTATTGGAAAGGAAAGATAAATTTTACTTGATTTGGAGAAGTGGAGCAGTATAGAAGAACATGCCCTAAGGCAGAAATCAAGGGCAACCTGGATTACTAGTGGAGATACCAACTCCAAATATTTTCATGTAAAATGGAGAATGAGAACTGCCAGGAATACTATCACCTCAATTTACACTAAGTGTGGTATAAAACTCGTAGACCCCAAATTAGTAGAAAAGTAATTCATATCCTTCTTCACTGGGCTTATGGGGGGAAGAGTGCCGATGCCCCCTTTTTCTTTAAAGGCGAAATCAGGTTTGCGATATTTGGGCGGACAACTCTATTCCTTTTGGGAATTTGGGTTTGAGATTTAGAAGAGTCGCCACCTAATGATTAAATGCATTAGGACACTAAGAAATTAAAAGAAAGGAAGAACTACAGAGCGGATAAGGGCTTGAAATTATCCTGGGGGAAGGTGTTAGGCACCCCCCAAGATCCACTAGTGTGGTTCCCGGCCATGCTACAATTGTGACTTTAAAGCAAGCGAGCATACAAGTCAATTTCACATAAAGACTGCAAGTAGGTATGTATAAAGGTTACTAAACATGCTAAAGTTATGAGTAGGTGATTTTCTAGTTATTTAAAAAGAATGTCTAAATGCAGAAAAATGGGATCAAGTAATAAATATAAATAATCAAACAAAGGGGTGAGTGAGCAGAAATTTTTTAGAGGAAAAGAACAGTGCGGAAAATTAAAGAGGAATTTTAATGACTGAAATGAAATGAATAATTTTAAAGAAATAAAAATTGATAATAAAGAAATTAATGAAAAAGGGCTCCTAGGTTTGTAAAATACATGGATCATCCACGCAACACCTGGTAACCAATTGTAAGCATGATGTTATCGCATGATCATCATCTCCATGTCTACCCTTTCCCACCCCGTTAAATTATTAAAGCGCAGAATAGTATCGTTACTTATTGCATGCTATTACCCGTCCCGATCCTATCAGTCCCGGAGGCATTTGGAACTACTAGTCCTAAAAGGAAGAGAATTGGGGCTTTTCAGAAGTTTGAAAAAGGTAAAAATCTAGGCGACAAACAAAACATGTAATGTAGTAGGAGAGAAGCAAATAACAGTTAAGGCTCAAACATGCCTCCTCACTCAAAGGCAAATACATAACATGACTTCAAATACTGGTTATGGTCTTAATTAAATAAGGCATAGGGTAGGCTGATTCATCACATATTTTTTAGATGAGGAGTCCGAATTAGCCTTGTCCAGATGTAGTTTATCAGAATTGACGTAATTAATTACCTATTAGTCGGCCTAAGTGAGACCTATATATGCATGATATCTAACAAAGCGCACTGATTTTAAATAAGGATTACTAGTTTTATAAACAAAGATGATCCGTAGATTTTTAAACGGCTTTACGCCTGTTTTTTTAGATGTGTAGATAAAATAGACGACTGATTCGATTGGTTATTCCTATAGGCATGATGTCTAAGCGTCATTGGTTTTGGGTGGTTACATAAATGCAAGAGTCCTATAGGCATAGTATCCAAAATGAAGTTGATTATTACCGAGCCTATACTGTTTGCCTAATGTATTTGCAAAAGTGCAGAAAAACTTAAGGTCATGATCTCTATATAAAGAACTTGGCGGCATTATTTCTAAGACCAGAAGTAAGTAAATGACCTATAGACATGATTTCTAAGATGAAAGTGCATAAGTAAGTAAATGACCTATAGACATGATTTCTAAGATGAAAGTGCAGAAGTAAGTAAATGACATATAGACATGATTTCTACCTTTTGCATGCATTCATCCCCATCACTTTTCACTAGCCATCCCAATAGTTATTACAACATTATTACAGACCCAAATGAATCAGAACAGAAAAGTAAAATTACATCAGAAGTTCCAGATACATCTAAACAGCCTTATCCAGACTCAAAGTCCAACAATATGAGATAAACAAACTTCCAAAAGCCTTTCTCGTCCTTTGGGTGTGTCAAAGTTCCAATGAGCTTCTAGAACTCCAAGCAGTGCTTACACCCAATTTCAATACAGAATTAAGAACATAGTGCAGTGTGAAATTGCTAGCCCTCAAATGTCCCAGTTCAGAGGGAACTCAAGGTCCCCAAAGCAAGGCTCATAGGAGGGGACAGAACTTAAGAATATAAGAATAAGTGTAAGTGCATAGGGGAAGAATTGGGGAGAGCCATGGTAGGCTAGTGGTCATGCGCAACAATTAGGAATGCTGGCACACCCCTGACCAGCCTGTTGGCCAAACTTAGGAGTTAGGATCCATTGTGGATCAGGTTATGGCCTGGGCAGCAATTTAGGTACTGTCAGGCCAAAACCTTAACTCAAGCACATAGAAGGGAATAGGGGTGGGGATTCATGATAAAAGAGCAAGGAAGGAAAATAATTAGCACAAATCATTGGACATAAGCAGTAAAGTGAACAAGGATGCTGAAGCTATGAAGTAAACATATAGAGGTGAGGCAAAAAATTAAATAAAAGACATACCAGTTTCAAAGAAAATAAATAAGAAAGTAGTAGTCTTGAGAGAGACTAGTTGCAAACAAAGTGATTCCAAAAGATCCCAAGCAAAGCAGAGTGTTGATTTTAAAACAGTAGTGCAGGAGAGTAATGCAATTAGAAGTGTTTTTATTCATGTGTATTTGTGATGTGCAATGTATCAGTTGTGTAATGCAAAAGAGAATGGGGGTACTTATAGTACTGAAGACGAGTAAACAAACAAGGTAACAATCAAATAATCAATAATCCCACAATATTATGGAACTGGGTATCAATCATAATCAAATCAGCATAAGGACTCCCCTTTAATTAAGGAATCAAAGTCAAACGGTAATAAGCAATTATTTAAAAGGAAAGAAATCATAAGGCATAAAATGATCACATAAGGAAACAGAATAGCATGAGGTATACAATAAAGACTAGGTACATGATACTTAATTAAGGAAATATGTCAGACAAATCAACAACATATTTGTGCACATATATAGGCAGAATACTACTTTAATTCTAGAAAATAGTCACAAAATAGTGAACGAGTTTGAAAACCTAGGGGATCAGTACTAATTGAGGAAAGTATCACACAAATTAAGGAGGCAATTCGAAATCAATACTAAATTATAAGAAAAATACACAAAATCACAATTTTTAAGGCAAGTATCACAATTTTAAAGCGAACTTGTAAGAATCAATATAAAATCACCATGTGAACAATCAATAGGACGAATAGTCAAGTTATTAAACGATACATAGCTCATATTGAACAATATCAAAGAAACCCTAAGCGGAGAACACAAAACAGTAGGGGACCGAAACACTAGCAACAAAATTAAAGCAAAGAGCACATGACTCAAAGAAGAATCCAGAAGAACACACAGGCAAGCAAAAAGGACAAAACAATATGAATATAAACCCTAAAGCTAGGGTTTCATCAGAATAGTGAGATCAAGCAAAAATGATTTAGAAATCATAATGAGAATCATAGATTAGTACTTAAAATCAGAAGATAAAGTATTTTCGAAAATGGGTTAAGAAACCCTATTTTCAAAAGGAACAAAAAATGTTCAAAACTTGAATAATCGTAAAGATCAAGTGGAAAATAGTTCAAAACATAAAGGTATGAGTTAAAAATCGTTAAAATGCAGAGATTTAAGACGTTTGGGTCGAGATTAGGATTCCATAAGAAACCAAAGAGAGGAGTAAGAAAACCTGGCCGTGAAACTTAAGAACAATGGTGTTTATAACACCATCGAGCCCAAAACCGATCGGAGAAAGGCCGAAAACAACCCAGGCAAGGCTTCAGTGACCGTCTAGCATGGTGAAGACCCATGAGGTCTCGGGGAATAAGGGAACCAATGAGATGAGGCTTCAAGGCGGCTGGTGGTCGAAAGGGGTGAGGCTGGAGGTGGCCGGAGAGATGGTGAAGGCCATCGGAGAAGAAGAACTAGAAGGTTCTAGAGAGAAGGAGGAGAGAAAGAGACGGATAGAGAGAGAGAGAGACCGGTCTCAAAAATGAGGGGTCAGGGGGGTAGTTGGGAGGGTTAAATTATGGTAAGAATTATATGGGACGTTGATCTTGTTTGATCAACGGCTCAGATCGAGTGGGGGTTGGGCTGGTTAAATTAACTGGGTCGTGGGTCGGGTGATTTAGGAATTGGGTAGGTTTAATTTTGGGCGGAATTGGGGTTAAATTAAGGTTAAAATTGAAAGGAAATGGGGCTACGATTGAAATAAAAATGGGCTAGAAGTTAAATGGCCATTTTTCCCCTTTTTATTTTATAAAATAGTAATAATAATTTTAGAACCAAATTAAAAGCACTGAACTAATTAATAATATATAAATATTAATCCAAAAATACTGGAAATAATTTCATAATTGCAAAATGTTGTTAATCGTAAAATAGGCTATAATTGCAATTATATCCAATTTAGCTTTAAAAATATCAAATAAATTCGTAAAAATATACAAAAATTAATTTAATTATATATTGGTGTAAATATGAGGATAAAAATAAGTTAATCACAAAAAGAATAATTTTTGGGAATAATTACTGATTTTGTATTGCCAAAATGGGCAATAAATCGATTTTAAAAATCTTTAAAAATTAGAAATAAAATACCAAAATTCTTGGGCATGCTTATACATGCATACACATGTTATTTTGAAAGTATTTTGCATATAAAAGTACATAGGGAAAAAATGGGTATCAACAGCTATCCCTCTTTACTCGGGAAGGATGAAAGAGTTGTCGGGTAAATATATGATGGCCAATTTTGACATACTGAAACGATTTGAAGAATTTTGACCGAGATATGGCTCCTGAGATGCCTACATATCCTTGGTCTTACAGGAATCAGGCCATATGTAGTTCAGGACCCATTGGCAGAATATGCTGATGGAGATTTTCAAAAAGCGGACGCGATGTTCAGGTTGAGAAGGATGGTCAGAGTCTGATAGGATGCGGGAACTGGAGTGGGATTGCTCCTGCCGAGATGGCTGTTGCTAGCCGGTGTACCTGCAAATGAATAATACCAACATATATCGTACATAAATTTAAACGTGATGCAAGTTCCCGTTGGACCATGAATGTTGTCTTTGGACGGTTAGGATGACGTCCTCGGACCATGACGTTTTGGGCCATGAAGCATATAATAAAGGATTCGCACTCTATGAAATGATGTTCTTGAGCTATAAGAATGATGCCTCCGAACTATTATGTCTTTGAATAACGATATGCAAAAGATGAAAATGAGGTCCTCAGGCCATGGCATGGCGTTCTCGGGCTATGAAAATGGTGCCTCCGAACAATGACACCTTTGGAAAATTTGGTGATCTTCAGCCCAAGAAAAATGCAGAAGGTGGCGATCTTTCAGCCGATGCAAGATGTAAATATAAGGTGGCAGTATTTCAGCCAAGCAAGAGAAATAAAGTGGCGATCTTTCAACCGATGCAAGACTTAAATGAAGTGGCGGTATTTCAGTCGATGCAAGATTTGAATAAAAATGGCGTTATTCCAGCCGATGTAAGACTTAAATGAAGTGGCGGTATTTCAGCTGATGCAATATTTGAATAAAAATGGTGCTATTTTAGCCGATTCAAGACTTAAATAAAAATGGCACTATTTCAGCCGATGTAAGACTTAAATGAAGTGGCGGTATTTCAACCGATGCAAGATTTGAATAAAAATGGCACTATTTCAGCCGATGCAAGACTTAAATGAAGTGGCGGTATTTCAGCCGATGCAAGATTTGAATAAAAATGGTGCTATTTCAGCTGATGCAAGATTTAAATAAAAATGGCGCTATTTCAACCGATGCAAGACTTAAATGAAGTGGAGGTATTTCAACCGATGCGAGATTTGAATAAAATGGCGATATTTCAGCCGATGCGGAACTTAAATGAAGTGACGGTATTTTAGCCGATGCAAGATTTGAATAAAAATGGCGCTATTTCAGCCATGCAGATGGAGGTAGAGCTTAACCTCGAAAGGTAGAATAGGTAGCCTTATGCAATGCAGAAAATACAGATGGAGATAGAGCTTAGTCTCGGAAGGCAGAATAGGTAGACTTATGCAATGCAGAAAATGCAGATGGAGATAGAGCTTAGTCTCGGAAGGCAGAATAGTAGTCTTATGCAATGTAGAAAATGTAGATGAAGACAGATCTTAGTCTCGGAAGGCAACATAGTAGCCTTATGCAATACAGGAAATGCAGATGGAGACAGAGCTTAGTCTCGGAAGGCATAAAGGTAGCCTTATGCAATGTAGGAAATGCAGATGGAGACAGAGCTTAGTCTCGGAAGGCAGAAAGGTAGCCTTATGCAATGCAGAGAGTAAAAGACGAGTGGTAGTAAAATCTCTTAGCTGGTAGATGATAGCTGACAGTTGATTGCTATATTGTGGCTGCCGGAGATGTCGTGTACGGATAGCAATTGTAAAATAGGTGATGATTCTGAGAGTTATATTCCCGAGAAGTGTGAGTGTATAAATATCTGATGATTTTGAGACTTGGGTGCCTGCATCCAAAGAAAAATTGTGAGTTTTGTAAACGGGGAACGTTAGTCCGTCTTCCCGTGGACCTCACTTGTCCTGCTCGGCTCTTGTTTTTATTGGGGTAGCATCGTTGAACAAAGCAATTTTTATAGTAATCATGCATGATTTATTAAATGTGTAACGTAAATATATAAAATAGTTTTCTTTTAGATGAACCAACGACTGCGGTGCGGTTCGAGACATTGCAACCTCTCTTGCTCCGGAATTTTGAGGGTCCTCCTCAAAATTCTGCTCCAGTTTACTGGTTCGGTGCCTCTGACGGCTGCGTGTTGGTGAATAGCTGAAGATCAACTTCAAAAATTTGAGGGACCTCCTCAAAATTCTGCCCCAGTTTCCAATAGCGGGGGAAATGAAAATTTTATTGAATTGTGACCGAACCCATAAGGCTGCCTACGTATCCCCTCTTAAATGGGAATCAGGTCAGACGTAGTTCAAATTACATCATAAAGGAAATCATAAATGGTTACACATAGTATCGTTTCACTGCATCTGAATTGATCGGCTTCATCCAAATTTCTCCGTCCATTTTTGCAAGTATGACGGCTCCTCCTTTTCTGATGGTGACAGATGAACACTGATGCACATTTCTTTGACGTTTTCTATATTTCTAAAGTTAACAACCTTAATCTCGTCCAAGTTGGACTTAGGTCTATTTTCGAAATCCTCAACCTGTTTAACAACCTCTTCTGGTATATCATCTTCTTCCGAGTCTATATTCGTTTGTTGCGTTGTCTCGTTTCAAGTCACAATCATCGATTCGTCAAAATAAGTAATAGTAATGCTGCGTAAATAAAGTAAATGATGAAAAGTAATAAGAGCGAGATTTATAAGAAACTGGAATGCTTTGATAAATTTCATAATTGTTTTGAACATTGGAGCTCTTCTTTCGAAATTAAAATGCGAAAAGAAAATCAACTAGTAAAAATAAAGATGATGCATGGTGCTTTGTTCAGCCTTGCTACCCCGAAGCTTTCCGAGCCTTTGTGGTTCTGATGGACCAATTGTTAAGGCGTGCTCCTCGGCTCACGGCTTGTATGGAAGGACCTTCCTCCCCTTCCTCCTCGAAAATGACGCAACAGTCCATGTTATCATCTTCCAAAAACAAATTCCTCATTGTTGCCAGTGCTTCCTCTTTTTCTGACCCATATATGACATAGGCTGGCTGGAAAGTCTTCTCTAGGCGAGGTATCGGATGCTCCAGCAGATAGTAGAGACTGCGCCATGGTGGAAACCAGAGGTTGAACTCCTCTCAAATGTATTCATATCCCAAACCGAAAGTGGTACCATGTTTTTTCAGTTTGATAGGTTTGGTGATTCCTTGGAGGTTTTTGCCGAGCCTCTTGCCAGATTCATATCCGCTCCAATTCAGTATACTTTCAATCTTGTTATCCCACCATTTATCATTGTCCACGGCGTTGACTCGCTCAGTATGATGGTAAGTTTCTCCGCCTATCTTCTTTCTTCCTCCGATTGTCGGGATCATCTGGCAACTGTATATGGGATTGCTACCATCTCCGTGAATAATCACCTCTTGGTAATTCCATTCAAACTTCACTTCCTGGTGTAGAGTTGATGCTACATCCCCAGCGGCATGAATCCAAGTTCGTCCCAGAAGCAAGTTGTAAGATGCTGGGACGTCTATTACTTGAAAGTCAACATCGAACCAAGTTGATCCAATTTGTAGACACAAACTGATTTCCCTAATAGTGGACCTTTGGGAACCATCGAAAGCTTTGACATTGATGGCTCCATCCTTGATCTCATGCAGGCTCTTCCCCAATGTTCTGAGAGTCACCAATGGACAAATATTGAGGCTGGACCCTCCGTCAATTAGAATTCTAGTGATGAAACGATCCTCGCACTGCACAGTGATGTGCAATGCTTTGCTGTGGCTCAACCCTTTCGGTGGTAGCTCATCTTTGTGGAAAGTGATTTTGTGACTCTCCAATTCTTTCCCTACCATGTTCGCCATTTCTCCTCCAGTTATGTTGCTGGGTACATATGCCTCACTCAGCATCTTCAACAAGGCATTCTTATGTGCATCGAAGCTTTGTAGAAGAGCTAGGATGGAGATCTGTGCCGGTGTTTTATTTAGTTGATCAACGACTGAGTACTCTTTTTCTTATATCTTCCTCCAGAGATCATCGGGTCCAGTTTCAATAGGCCATCCAGAGGCCTGCTTACTTGATTCAGCTAAATGTTTCGGAGTATAAACCCTGTCGGTTCTTGTCATACCATGTGCCACAACTGCTTCTCCGGTTTTGGCTTTTCCTTTTCTCCTTTCCTCGGCTGTGTAATCCCAGGGGATGGCCTTCGTATGGAATGGTGCTATGGCTGAAGTTTCTACCAGTATGGGTACCCTTGCTTTGGGAGGTAACACAACAACCTCAAATAGCGTAGGTGCCTTTAGGGACCCAAACTCAACCTCAATTGGTCCTGGCATCTTTGCGGAAGATGGTGTTTTAAGATCGAGCGGTAGGGACATGTTCACTTCAACGTATTCAGAAGACTGAATCTGGATTACAATCGAATTAAATGTGACCGTTGGTTTCTTTGGTTCGTCACCTTCAGTGATTAATCCGATCGACCCTTTGGGGTCCAATCATCCTCTATCTCAATCATGTGAATGTCTCCGCCTTTGTGGTCAGGTAGAGGGTTGTTGCGGACATTCGGAGTAGGCTATTTTGCCACAATGATCTTATTGTCAATCAAAGCCTGAATCTTGTCTTTCAGGGAGCGGCACTCATCAATAGTATGCCCTTTCATGTCGGAATGGTATGCACAGGTTTTGTTTGGGTTGATCCATTGAGAAGGGTTTTCTAGAGTTATGGAAGGGATAAGGGTGACGTAACCAGCAGATTTAAGCCTTTCATACAGGTGGTCGATTGGTTCGGCAATGGCGGTGTATTGTTTGGGAGGTCTGCGGTTGAAGATTGGTCGGGGTCTAAGGAAATTTTGGCGAGGTGATTGATAGTGAGCTTGTTGGGTATTGTAGGCTTGGTAGACATGTGCGGGTTGGGAGTATTTGGGTAAAGTAGGCTGATATGCGGGAGGTGGAGATGTTTGGTAAGTAGGTGGTGGAGCTTGGTAAGAAGGCAAATGTGCTGGGTAATTTGAGGTAGGTTGATATGTAGGAGGGGGTATTGGGTAGGTTTGGTATTTTATTGGGGATTTTGTTATCTGTGCAACCGTCACGACACCCACATCCGTTTTCTTGGATGTGCCACCAGACTGTAGAGCCTTGTTGGTAGCCTGCAATGCTTCAAAGTTAGTGACCATACCACTTTTGATACCTTCCTCGATCCTCTCCCCTAGTTTGATGATGTCGGAAAATTTTTGGCCTTAGATCAACATCAACCTCTCATAATACTGTGGGTCTTGAGCCCGGATGAAAAACCTGTTCATTTTTTCTTCTTCTAAAGTCAGCCTGACTTTAGCAGCTTCTTATCTCCAACGAGTAGCATACTCGTGGAATATCTCTGTGGGTTTCTTCCTGAAGTTCTGGATGTAGAACACATCTGGTGCATTCTCCGTGTTGAATCTAAATTTGTCCATGAAATCGGATGCCATATTTACCCAGTTCGCCCACTTCTTCGGGTCTTGGCTAATGTACCAAGATAGGGCATCCCCTTTCAGACTTCTCATAAAGAGCTTCATGCGAATTTTTTCATCCTTTCCTACTCCGACCAGTTTGTCGCAGTATGCCCTTAAGTGAACTCTGGGATCCCCGGTGCCATAGAACATCTCAAACTTAGGAGTTTGTACCCCTCGGGTAGTCCAGCATCTGGTTGAATGCAGAGGTCTTCGTAATTCAGTCCCTCGATTCCCTTGCTTCCTTCGACACCCTGAACTCTGCTAGTCAACTTCTTGAGTTCTGCAGCCAGATTCTTGAAAAGAGAGTCTTTCTTATTAGACTCAGGTGTGCTCGAGGCGGGCTGAATGGAGTGTCGTATGGTTTCCACATAGATGGGGGTATTGTGGTGATGATCACTTGTGGAATTTAGTAGTTCGGGGATTAGCAGTAGGGTGTTGCTTGAAGTGTGGCATGTGTTGCAGTGGTGATGGGGAGTGGGTTGGTTTTGCGGTTTCGGGATGTTTTGTGGTGGTTTCGGATTTGAGTGTTGGGGAAGTTGACATCTGGGGTGGTGAGGGAAAATGACAGACTTGCCAAATTCCGAACTTGGTCCAGTTCTTCCTGAAATTTCAATAACTTTTGTTTGAGCTGAGAGGCACTTTCCTTGGAAACCCGAATACCCTGAGAAGTCTCTACCCTTTCAACCGAGTTCTCCTTCCTGATGTTGCTCAAATCTTCCATTTTCCCCTTGTTCTTGTTTCTGATAGGTCTCGGAGGAGGAGGAGGTGGAGGGCCCTTGGATCTTGTGGAGTACGATGACGATGCTAGAATGCACGAACTAACCTTTAGGGAAGGGGAATAAAACAAAAAGTAAAAATAAAAAGGTAACAAGTTAGTGTGGATTATGAGGAGAAAACATTACAGTATTTAAACACATAGTGCAAGAATATAAATCGTGTCCTAATTTGGGAGCCTCATTGTGCCCGAGGTAGGCCTAGCGACAAGTTGATTTGGAGAACTAATAATGCTATATGCCTCATTTTATTGATAAAAATTAGACAAATCCCAAAACGACACTAAAATTGTGGAAAATAAAATGTCACTAATGGCCATTGGCCTTATTACATTTAAAGCAAAAAGAAAATAATCCTATCTATTTGGTCCCAGAAGGACCTTCCCCAAGTTGAATGTTCTCGTTGATTGAATCCTCCAGTTCGCGTAGATTCTCCATTAGAAATGCTTTTGCCAGGTTCTCTCCTTTGTTTCCCTCGGCATTCTGGCAGTCGGTGACTCTCTTTCTCATTTTTCCTTCCAATTCTAGCAGACTGTGGTCCAGATACTCCAGCTTTTTGCTAGACTTGGTGACCTTTTCTTTCCATTCATTGATTTGGTTACTTGATGGGAGGTTCCTCCACCAGGTCAGCAAGAATGAGGGTATGTTGACCATACCGAAGTCGGGAACTTTGTCATTCATCTCCTGCAAAACAAAAGGGTTAGACCCTTACCCCCGCCAGACTCAACTATTTAAACCAATAATTAGCATTAAAGCATTCAGTTCTCCAAATAAATGCACAGAACATGGTGGTGTCCGTTTGGGTTTCAGGGAAACCCGATGGACTTTGGGCAAGACTAACTTAAAGAGTCATTATGCGGACAACATAACCAACTCGGCTAGGTTTGACAGTGATGCATGCACAATTTAAACAGAGTAAGGTTTCTATGAGGTATTAGACTGGTACCCTTGAGCAGACAACTCAAGAGGGAAAGGCACAAAACCGTCGACTACACCGCTGATCGAATGGTTTTACCGCAAATACGCCTTTGCCAAATTTAGGGGATGATAATATCGGAAGGGCGCAACCACTCATTATAAGCGTTACTATGGTATTTTGTTTGGCACGAGTGGAATATGATGTGGAAGATGCAATTTACAAGAATGAAACAGGTTGTCATGTATTTGCACGTTCATAAAGTAATGATTACAATAATTGCTCATAATTACAACAGTATTAAAGGAAAGCAGTAAAAGCATTAAAGAAAAAAAAATAAAGAGTCAAGTCAGTTTCGAAGTATAAGAGAGATAAAGAAGTTAAATAAAGGCAATAAAGAAGAAATAAAGTTGCAAATAACATGAAATGGTAAAAGCCTAAAGAAATCCCCAGCAGAGTTGCCATGCTGTCGATGCCCCATTTTTCTTTAAAGGCGAAATCAAGTTTTGCGACATTTGGACGGACAACTCTATTCCTTTTAGGAATTTGGGTTTGAGATTTAGAAGAGTCTCTACCTAATGATTAAGTGCATTAGAACACTAAAAATTAAAATAAAGGAAGAAACAGAGAGCGGGTAAGGGCTTGAAATTATCCCGGGGGAAGGTGTTAGGCACTCCCCAAGATCCACTACTGTGATTCCCGGCCATGCTTCAATTTTGACTTTAATGCAAGCGAGCATACAAGTCAATTTCACATAAAGACTGCAAGTAGGTATATATAAAGGTTACGAAACATGCTGAAGTTATGAGTAGGTGATTTCCTAGTTATTTAAAAAGAATGTCTAAATGCAGAAAAATAGGATCAAGTAATGAATATAAATAATCAAACAAAGGGGTAAGTGAGCAGAAAATTTTTAGAGGAAAAGAACAATGCGAAAAATTAAAGAGGAATTTTAATGACTGAAATGAAATGCAGAATTTTAAAAAACTAAAAATTGATAATAATAAAATTACATAAAAATGGGGGGTCCTAGGTTTGTAAAATACATGGATCATCCACGCAACAGCTGGTAACCAATTGTATGCATGATGTTATCGCGTGATCATCGTCTCCATGTCTACCCTTTCCCACCCCGTTAAGGTATTAAAGCGTGGAATAGTATCGTTACTTATTGCATGCTATTACCCGTCCCGATTTTATCAGTCTCGGAGGCATTTGGGATTACTAGTCCTAAAAGGAAGGGAATTGGGGCTTTTCAGAAGTTTGAAAAAGGTAAAAATCTAGGCGACAAACAAAACACATAATCATGTAGGAGAGAAGCAAAAAAAATTTAAGGCTCAAACATGCCTTCTCACTCAAAGGAAAATACATAGCATGACTTCAAATACTGGTTATGGTCTTAATTAAATAAGGCGTAGGATAGGCTGATTCATCACATATTTTATAGATGAGGAGTCCGAATTACCCTTGTCTAGATGTAGTTTATCAGAATTGATGCAATTAATTACCTATTAGTTGGCCTAAGTGAGACCTATATATGCATGATATCTAACAAAGCGCACTGATTTTAAATGATGATTACTAGTTTTATAAACAAAGATGATCCGCAGATTTTTAAACGGCTTTACGTCTGGTTTTTTTTTAGATGTGTAGATAAAATAGATGACTGATTCGATTGGTTATTCCTATAGGCATGATGTCTAAGCGCCATTAGTTTTGGGTGGTTACATAAATGCAAGAGTCCTATAGGCATGGTATCTAAAATGAAGTTGATTATTATCGAGCCTATACTATTTGCCTAATGTATATGCAGAAGTGCAGAAAAACTTAAGGTCATGATCTCTATGTGCAGAACTTGGAGGCATGATTTCTAAGATGCAGAAGTAAGTAAATGACCTATAAACATGATTTCTAATATGAAAGTGCAGAAGTAAGTAAATGACCTATATACATGATTTCTAAGATGGAAGTGCAGAAGTAAGTAAATGACCTATAGACATGATTTCTACCCTTTGCATGCATTCATCCCCATCACTTTTCACTAGCCATCCCAATAGTAATTACAACATTATTACAGACCCAAATGAATCAGAACAGAAAAGTAAAATTACATTAGAAGTTCCATCTACATCCAAACAGCCCAATCCAGACTCAAAGTCCAACAATATGATATAAACCAACTTCCAGGGTCAAACTTTCAAAAGCCTTTCTCGTCCTTTGGGTGTGTCAAAGTTCCAAGGAGCTTCTAGAACTCTAGGCAGTGCTTACGCCCAATTTCAATGCAGAATTAAGAACATAGTGCAGTATGGAATTGTCAACCCTGAAATGTCCCAGTTCAGAGGGAACTCAAAGTCCCCAAAGCAAGGTTCATATGGGGGGGGGGGCAAAACTTAAGAATCTAAGAATAAGTGTAAGTGCATAGGGGAAGAATTGGGTAGAGCCACGGTAGGCTAGTGGTCATGCCCAGCAATTGGGAATGCTGGCACACCCCTGACCAACCTGTTGGCCAAACTTATGAGTTAGGATCCATTGCGGATCAGGTTATGGCATGGGCAACAATTTAGGTATTGTCCGGCCAAAGCCTTAACTTAAGCACATAGAAGGGAATAGGGGTGGGGATTCATGATAAAAGAGCAAATGAAGGAAAATAATTAGCACAAATCATTAGACATAAGCAGTAAAGTGAACAAGGATGTTGTAGCTATGAAGTAAACACATAGAGGTGAGGCAAAAAATTAAATAAAAGGCATACAAGTTTCAAAGAAAATAAATAAGAAAGCAGTAGTCTTGAGAGAGCCTAGTTGCAAACAAAGTGATTCCAAAAGATATCAAGCAAAGTAGAATGCTGATTTTAAAACAGTAGTGCTAGAGTGTATTGAAATTGGAAGTGTTTTTATTCGTGTGTATTTGTGATTTGCAATGTATCAGTTGTGTAATGCAAAAGAGAATGGGGGTACTTATAGTACTGAAGACAAGTAAACAAACAAGATAACAATCAATAATCCCACAATAATTTATGAAACTAGGTATCAATCATAATCAAATCAGCATAAAGACTCCCCTTTAATTAAGGAATCAAAGTCAAACGGTAATAAACAATTATTTAAAAGGAAAGAAATCATAAGGCATAATATGATCACATAAGAAAATAGAATAGCATGATGTATACAATAAATACTAGGTACATGTAACTTAATTAAGAAAATATGCCAAACAAATCAGCAACATATTTGTGCACATATATAGGGCAAAATACTACTTTAATTCTGGAAAATAGTTACAAAATAGTGACAGAGTTTGAAAACCTAGGGGATCAGTACTAATTGAGGAAAGTATCACACAAATTAAGGAGGCAATTCGAAATCAATACCAAGTTATAAGGAAAATACACAAAATCACAATTTTTTAAGAAGTATCACAAAATACATAGCTCATATTGAACAATATCAAAGAAACCCTAAGCGGAGAACACAAAATAGTAGGGGACTGAAACACTAGCAAAAAAATTAAAGCAAATAGCACATGACTCAAAGAAGAATCCAGAAGAACACACAGACAAGCAAAAGTGACAAAACAATACGAATATAAACCCTAAAGCTAGGATTTCATCACAATAGTGAGACTTAAGCAAAAATGATTTAGAAATCGTATTGAGAATCATAGATTAATACTTAAAATCAGAAGATAAAGTATTTTCGAAAAGGGGTTAAGAAACCCTATTTTCAAAAGGAATAAAAAGTGTTCAAAACTTGAATAATCGTAAAGATCGAGTAGAAAATAGTTCAAAACATAAAGGTATGAGTTAAAAATCGTTAAAATACAGAGTTTAAGAGGTCTCGGTCGATATTAGGGTTTCATAAGAAATTAGAGAGAGGAGTAAGAAAACCTGGCCGTGAAACTTAAGAACAATGGTGTTTATAGCACCATTGAGCCCAAAATTCATCAGAGAAAGGCCGAAAACAACCCCAGGAAGGGCTTCAGTGACTGTCTGGCATGGTGAAGACCCATGAGGTCTCAGGGACGAAGGGAACCGATGAGATGAGGCTTCAAGGTGGCTGGTGGTCGAAAGGGGTGAGGCTGGAGGTAGCCAGAGTGATGGTGAAAGCCATCGGAGAAGAAGAACCAGAAGGTTCTAGAGAGAAGGCATAGAGGGAGAGACGGATAGAGAGAGAGAGAGAGAGAGAGACCGGTCTCGAAAATGAGGGGTCACGGGGGTAGTTGGGAGGGTTTAATTATGGTAAGAATTATCTGGGTCGTTGATCTTGTTTGATGAACGGCTTAGATCGAGTGGGGGTTGGGCTGGTTAAATTAATTGGGTCCCTGGTTGGGTGATTTAAGAATTGGGTAGGTTTAATTTTGGGCGGAATTGGGGTTAAATTGAGGTTAAAATTGAAAGGAAATGGGGCTACAATTGAAATAAAAACGGGCTAGATGTTAAATGGCCAATTTTTCCCTTTTTATTTTATAAAATAGTAATAATGATTTTAGAACCAAATTAAAAGCACTAAACTAATTAATAATATATAAATATTAATTCAAAAATACTGAAAATAATTTTATAATTGCAAAATGCTGTTAATTGTAAAATAGGTTATAATTACAATTATATGCAATTTAGCTTTAAAAATACCAAATAAATTTGTAAAAATATACAAAAATTACTTTAATTATATCTTGGTATAAATATGAGGATAAAAATAAATTAATCACAATAATGATAATTTTTGAGAATAATTACTGATTTTGTATTGCCAAAATGGGCAATAAATCAATTTTAAAAATCTTTAAAAATAAAAAATAAAATATCAAAATTTTTGGGCATGCTTATACATGTATATATATGCTATTTTTAAAGTATTTGCATATAAAAGTACATAAGAAAAAAATGGATATAAACAAAGAGCTTCAGAACTACCTTGGACAAATGCAAAGGTAATACAAAAGGGCACTTGTCTGAACTATGAACAACAATGTCAACTAGTGAAAGAGGCAACAAATGATGAAATATTGGAAGCCATAAAAGCAATGCCTCTAGACAAAGCACCTGGAGTAGATGGCTATCACATTGAATTCTTTCTCAAACAATGGGAAGCGGTCAAAGAGGATGTCTTAGCAACTGTATATGAATGTGATTTTTGACCCTCCCTAATTTTTTTTATATTTTAGCATGTAAATATTTAATTTAGGCCTAATATAGTTATTTCAATTCATTTTGACTCTTTTACTTTATTTTATTACAAGAAAAATAAAAATTACAAAAAATATTGTAGTTTATGATTTTTCATAATTTTTTTCTTAAACAAAAATACAAAAATAGTACCTTATTTTTATCTTTATATAATTTCGAAAACACAAAAATAGTTTCATGTTTAATTTAATTAATTAAGATTAGTTTTGGCATAGTGTAATATTTTCTATTTTATTTTAAAAGATATTATGTAATCTAAGGATCCTTCTTACTCTTTTGAAATAAAAAATAAATAAAAAGATAATAAAAACTTAACACAAAAACAAGTAGGGACTAATTTACAAAATAAACAAAATAAAATCTCTGCGTCTACACGGATAGAGGAAGAGCGCAGCTTTTGAAAGAACCCCACCCCCCCTATATTTTCGTATTCCTCACACCCCATCACCTTCTCCTTCCGATTTCAACCTGAAACAGCTGGAAAAACACAAAAAAAAAATGAGAGAAGCAATCAGTTCTGAACAAACACACAGGACTCTATCGTCCTGATTCTTCTTCTTCTGATTTGGACAAACCAGTAGAGAACACCAAAAGAGATTCCCTGTGGATCGTCTTCTTCGAGCTCCGATCCATTCTGCTTCTTCTCGACCTGTTCCGCTAACCAAACATTCAGCAATGCCATAGCCATGGATTTTTAGGGAAAAGCCTTTCATCTTCGCCAAGAGAGGAAGCAGAGAACGGACCTCGCACCAGCACACCTCCTCGTCGCCGCTTCTTCTTCTCCCCATTCTCACTGCAGAGGTCGTTCTCAGTTCCGGTTAAAGCGAGGTTCGAGGTCTTTTGTCGAGGTTCTGGTCGAAGGTGTGTAGTCACTTGGTTCGAGTTGATGTCCGATTCTGCTCTTTGGTGTTGTATTCAAAGGCTTTTAATAAGAATTTTGAAGAAAATTTCTACTTAAAGGTTCGTTACTTATCCTACTTTTGCCACTATTTTCTAAAGACCTTCATTAATATCTTGCCTCAAGTAGATGCAGACTAACTTTCAGATGTCTCATGAATGGCAAATAATGGTTACATGACTAAGTTGTCCCTTCGTACTAATTTATGGCAAAACAATTGCAGAGATATGATATTTTGTGGATTGATTTTAACTTTTGACTGCTTTGGCTCCACGAACAAAATCCACATCTGACTTTGGCTCCAAATGCTTAAATCCATGTTCAATATATTTAAATATATCATGTATGAAAAATGTTGTTTCTTGTAGTAGCATGATTTTCATGGTTCCGTATTTGATTATGGCTGTCCAACGGGACGGGACGGGACGACATTTAAGCGGGACGGTGGCGGAACGGGACGAAACGGGACGGGACAAACGGGACGAAACGGTCGTCCCATCCCGTCCCGCTAACAAACGGGACGGGACGGGACGGGACGGGATGGGACGGGACGAAACGGGACGGGACGGGTTCGTGGGCCTTAAGTGTAGTTTTTTTTTTTA
>MU740683.1:0-46838 GCA_026770625.1 Nicotiana glauca
TGCACACAATTAACATAAAATGTCACAAAATTATTTAAAAATTATTTTGCTTAATTTGGGAATAATTTGCTTAGGACAAAAATCACGTACTCACAACTATGAGAAAGGATTGATCTCCATAGAATTCTGTGCTACTAATAAGCAAATTGCTGACATCTTCACTAAAGCACTGAGTAGAGAAAACTTTGAGAGGAACAAGTTGGAATTAGGGATGATTAAGATCACCTAATAGGTCTAGCTCAAAATGCACAATGAAAAGTTTGAAAAAAAATGAAAAAAATGTATTTTTTGGCTAGGAATTCTAACCTTGTGTAAATATCTAGATTAATTCTTACTCAGCTCCATACCTTAATTAGTATACTCCCGTGACATGTGTTTATATGAATCACTGATCTCTTACAAAATTTTCTCTATTATGTCATTTGAGGCATGTTCAAGAGAATTCTAAATGAAAAGCCTGGTTCATCAGCATGGGTTCATATGAAAGCTCGGGTATGTTTTCTATTCTCTGTACAATTAGAAAGATTAATAATTCAATCATGAGCAGAAGTCCTATACTTGTCAAATTCCTAGAAAAATTGTATTTGTTAGCATTGAACCAGTTCCGTCCATCTAGAATTCTAAACCGTAATTTTTTCCTAATATCAAGGGAAGACAAATTGATCATTAAAATTCCTGGAATTTTAATTTGATTAGACTTCTATTTGACCTTTGAAAAAGCTACCGTTATCTATTAATTGTCTAATTATCTTTAAATACACACCACCAATTGCCCTCTTCTCCAGCCTTCATCATAATTCCAAAACTGTCAAAATTTGTTCTTCACCTCCAACTGCCCTCTTCTCCAAAATTCCCAAAATTTTCAAGAAACCAACAACCATGTCGAACCCACAAGATCACCCCTGGAACTCCTCCACCACCATCTCCCTCAAACTCATCCTCATCCACTCCACCTAGTGAATCTCCAAAACCTAGGCTACGAAGGAAGAAAATGCTCGCTCGAAAAACTATAGCTTCTGGGGCTATGAGAAAGGCTTTAAATGAAAGGTTGAAAGCAAGACAAGTGAAAGGAATCCCAGCTCAAAGTTCTGACTCCAGCTCTGAGTATGAATCCTTTCAATCTGCGACTGAAGGACATGGGTCTTCTGACACTGAGAAGACGCAATAATCCCCAACTGAGGTAAGTTCATCTGTGATTGAAAACATAAAGACTAGGTTTGCTCTGGTTAGACCCATTAGGGATGTTAAGTTAGTTGTGTCGAGTAAGAGTGGAGGGAAAAAAAAGGGAAAAGAGAGAGAGGGTGTAAGTGGAGAAGAGAGGGGAAATGGGAAGAGATCGGTTCTGGATATATATGGGGTTGCACATAAGAAGTTAGAAGAGAGTGGCATGAAGTCAGGGGAAGTGGTTCTGGGGAAGCTGTTGAGCGGTTGGTTTATCTGACCACACATAGAGATGAACCTGTTTCATCTACTGAAGAAACTCTAGCTGATCTACTGAGGATGGTTAGGGCTAGCTATGACCCAAAGAAACGTAGAACTCTCACACCAAAAGCCCCAAATGTTCCGAGGCCATCCAAGAAAAGAAAAGCTTCATCCCTAACACCTACTGTCTCTTTAGTGCCTAGGGGTAAAGCCACAAGAAATAGGGTAAAACAAAGTGAAGTTGATCTACAAAAGGCCTTAGAAGAAAGCAAGAAAAAGAAAATGGAGAAGGGAAAGGGAAAGATTGCAGAATCCTCTAAGGTTGTAGAGGAAGAGGAGATGGAACTGTTCCATCAAGAAAGGGGTACAACAGTGGAGGATCCTACACCCAAACCTAAAAGCCCAAGACTTACTCTAAAAAGTCTTTTTCTGTACCTATGTCTGCTGAACCCGCACTAGCCAAGAGGAAAAGATCTTTAGTGAAAGCTAAACAAACAAAAGTTTCAGATGATGAAGAGTGGAGTGGAGAAGAAGAAGAAGAAGAAGAAGAGAATGAATCCGAGAAGGAACATGACAAGTTTGCCATCTTAGGCAGAAGAAATATTTTAAAAGGTACATTGTTGAGAGACCTAGTGGAACCAGGAATGATGATATTGGTAGACTCTTTAGCTACTCATGGTTGGAAGGACATGGTCCTTCAGATGGATGGTAGGATAGCTAGAAATGAACTCATTGAGTTTATGGCTAATGTTGTTGTTAAGGATGGTGTTGTTATTAGCTTGGTGAAGGGAGCCCCAGTGCAGTTTGATGCAGAGAAACTGGGAGAGATTCTGGACATACCCTCTGAAGGGTTCGATGACTACACTAGGCAAAGGTGGCCATGCCTGGACTCCCTCCCTACTACCCTTGAAATCACCATGAGGTTTTGAGGATGTGAATAAAGCCAGGGCACAAGGTTGTGTTTGAGTTTGTCAACAAGTGCTTATTGCCCAGACAAGAGAGAAGGCACACTGCTAACTACATGGACCTGTTCTTATGGAGTGCCTTGAGAGGGGAAAGAAAATCAACTAGCCTGCCCTCATTGTCAAATTTCTAGACAGGGTCATAAATGGCTCCAAGGCTCATGCTACTCCATATGGCTTCATACTGACCACAGTTCAGGACTAGCTAAATGTTCCTTTGAAGAAATGGGAAACGGCCTCGAGCAAGGAACACTTTAGCATTAAAACTCTTCTTGCTTGTGACTATCCAGTCAATGCCATCCCAATTGAACCCAGTTCATCTCTGAAGACACCTATCAACAGCAAAGTTAGGACTGTAGTTCAGGAATGTGGTGCTAAAGATACTGAAATTGCTAGGCTCAAGGCTCGTGTGGTTGAATTGGAAACTGAGAGGGATGTACTTAGAACTGAGCTTGCCAAAGAAAAGGAGAAGAATGATGGGATTCTTCAGAATATGCTGAATCTTCTCCAAACTCAACCCTCCAGTTCCTCCAAGCTTTATGACTTCTAGCACTTGTCTCCTAAACTTGTCGAGTAACCCCAGTGACCCCTAGTGACCCAGATTAGGGATTTTTATTGTTTTTGCTCATGGTTTGAATGTTTTTCTTTCTTTTTTGTGGATTTTTAATGGCAACATATCTCTAACAATGACAAATGTTGTTTTCTCTTGTTCAATGATTATTCTGACCTTGATAGTTTCAATATGTTAGTTTGATTACTGATGATTGCACTATGATTGCACTTGCAGTTGCCCTAGTGGCCATGAGTACTTATTAAAATCTGGGATTCACATTGTGTATGCAACTTTTCGATGATGCCAAAAGGGGGGAAGATATTGTGCTTTACACATTTTATTCTGAAATAAGTGATATTTATAACCTAATTAACCTGTTCCTTGATGATATGTGAATTTTCTAAGTCTAGTGTTGATGGTTAAGCTGAGTTCTTACAGGCCTCTTGATCAGTAAAAAGCCCAGAGTTTGTCATCATCAAAAAGGGAGAATTTGTTGGCCCAAGAACAGGTGAAGTTTTGAAGAATGAAAAATGAACTCAGTCATGGACCAGGTCCATCATGTGAAGCACAATCATGATCAACCTATACATGTGAGATGCATGTGAAGGAGATAAGTCCCAATGATCAAGCAGCAATATCTCCTGATCGGATCGAAAATGTTGCATATTTGATAAGGGGAGAAAGTCTCCTTATATGAAGAAAACACAATCCGGATAAAAGATAGTGTTGGAGTTTGAGATATTCAAGCACTCAACTACGATAGAAGATCAGCAATTGAGTTCCAATCAAAATCTGATTACTAACCTATAAAAAGACAGTGATTGTTCTCTTTTACAGGTATTGCACAAACGTAGAAGTTAAACTAAATTGAAAGCAAAAGAGCAAGGTGATTTTGCAAGCAATTTATGTGAGATTTGAGTGTGCACTCCTGAAGCTACTTGAACGAGATAGAAGAACCAATTCCATTGTGTCTTTCTTTTATTCTAGTTCAATTGTAGCAGATGATTTAAAGTTGTACCTTTCAAATTTCATAGGAGAAATTGTATTGGGTACTTAGAGTGTTCAAGTTATATGCTAACTTGAGTTGTCGCAACAGTTGAAGCTGTGTGCCACAACGGGATTAGAGTTAATCCTTAGATTTACAAAGAGTTTTTGTAAATGTTGTTTCGGCTCAGTGATTTTAGTTGAAGTTTGGAAAAATCCTACTGAGTAGTAGGTCGTGATTTTTTTACCTTTTGGGCCAGGTGTTTTCCACGTACAAACAGCAGTGTTAGTACATCTAGAAGAACCAGGTTCTTCTATAGTGAAAAATTAGGTACCACACAAATCACCCCCCCCCCCCTCTTCTGTGGCATTGACGTATAAAACATCATGTTTTTTTGTAATTAAATAATTAAGTTTTATAATTATATAATATTTAATTATTATGTATTCCCATAAGGGTTCCAGACTTGATATTTGAGGCCTAGTAGCAACAAGATATCGTGAATTCTTGTATGTGTTAGTTTTATTATTTTGCATATTAGTTTTATACTTTTATATGTTTGTTTTATAATTCTATATGTTTGTTTGCAAATTACATAATTAATTTTTATCTTTAAAAATATTTAATTACTAAATATTCACATATGGGTTCCAGACTCGATATTTGAGGCCCACTAGCACCAAGATATCATGAATTCCTTTATGTGTTAGTTTTATTGTTTTATATTTTTGTTTATAAATTAAATAATTAATTTATATAATTATAAAATATTTAATTATTAAATATTCACATATGGGTTCCAGGCTCGATATTTGCGGCTCGGTAGCACCAAGATATCCTGAATTCTTGTATGTGTTAGTTTTATTATTTTATATATTTATTTGTAAATTAAATAATTATTTTTTATAATTATACAATATTTAATTATTAAGTATTCACATATGGGTTCCAGGCTTAAAATTTGCGACCCAGCAGAACCAAGATACCAGGAAAATATTGTTCTTTTCTCATGTTGTTTTGTTACAATCGTTGACTATAATTGGACAGAGTTTGTGTTTGATCTATAAGTTATCTTGACTTATTTTTTAGTATAAGAGATACTTAAGCTACATGGATACTACGCTAAAAGGCACTATGTCATGACCCAATTCCATAACAGGGCATGATGGCGCCCACTACCATTGCTGGGCAAGCCAACGCGGAAAATACTAGCTAAACTTTCTGTCACCTTTACCCCAAAATAGTTGAAATAATTCTTTCAGTTAGTAATAAATCAGAAATGATGAATAAAAATCATGATAATCATAAAACCCCAAAATAAAACAGTCTACTAATGTGTGTGCCAAGACCTGGTGTCACAAGCATGGGCAACTAGTAGAATATACAAAAGAATCACATTATCCTATTGTCCGAAACGGAATAGACAACAAAAATACATAAGAAAGACTTCTTCAGGCTGATGAACGGAATGGAGGAGAAGCAGCTTACTATAGAAGTCTAGAATCTGCTCAGAGATGTACACCCGACTGACAGCCAGATGTACCTACCTCAGACACTGTACAATTAAGTACAGAAGTATAGTATGAGTACATAAATAATATGTACCCAGTAAGTATCTTGTCTAATCTCGAAGAAGTAGAGACGAGAGGTCGACTTGATACTCACTAGGGTCAAATAATGTGAGAAGAATTTATAACAACCATGGATAGTACAAGTTATTAGAATTTAATAATCGTTGAATAACAGTTCTTTCCCAAGTATTATCATGGATATTCACCTATATCTCAAGCAGAAATTAAATTTAGTCCTCAGAGAAAATGCAAAGCAAAACATGCACAAGTAATACCGTGGGATGTACGGCCCGATCCAACATAAAAGTAAATTGTGCACTGCCGAGGGTCGAACGGCTAGAACCATAGATGCATCTATTACCCCACTCGCGAATCACATGTGCGACGCGGTCAAATATAAATAAGCTCATCAACAAGCAACGATAATATATATCTGAGGAGTAGTTATACATAGGAATACCAAATATTCTCTTCTAAAAGACCAAACAGGATAAGGTTCATTCACTAGTCTCATTCTTCTTAATAAAATAGTTTATACGAATCCGAATTTATCATCACGTTATGAGAATATCACGTAGAGCATGCTTATGGGTCCTAGACTACTCGGACTTAACATAATAGTCGCTACACACGGACTC
This sequence comes from Nicotiana glauca, assembly GCA_026770625.1. Lineage (NCBI taxonomy): Eukaryota > Viridiplantae > Streptophyta > Magnoliopsida > Solanales > Solanaceae > Nicotiana > Nicotiana glauca. The sequence goes on from MU740683.1 coordinate 6,132, forward strand.
TCGTCACCTAGTACGTACGTAGCCCCCGCATCTAATGGCAATTAATTCAATTATTATACCTAAGGAGACAATTCCCTCTTACAAGGTTAGAAAGGAGACTCACCTTGCTCCAAAGTTCACTTCAATACCAAGAACAAGTCCAAGCTCTCAATTCGGAGCCGAACGGTCCCAAACTAGTTAAACGAAGTAAGAACTAGTCAATATAGACTCACAAGATTGAATTCTAGCTACTTAAGCAATTTCCAACCATTAACGCAAGTTTTTCTAATATTCGACCCCGGGCCTACGTGCCCGGATTTCGAAAATTTTCAAAGAAAGTTGTTCTCTAAAACCTAAGGATCAATAATATATGATTTCTAATTAATTCCATAACAAATTTTGTGGTTAAATCCAAGTTTTATTAAAACCCTAGGTTTTTTCTCTAACCCCAAGATTTCACCTTAATACTAGTGTTTAATCTACCTAAGACAATGCTATTGAACTAGAAATTGGTAACACACACTTACCTCAAGGTGCTAGGTGAAGTCCTTCTCTCAAAAGCTCCTAAATCGCCCAAAGAAAGAGTGGGAATGTGATAAAAATGACTTTGAACCCGTATTAAATGAACCTCACTGCCCAGTGATTTCCGCATCTGCGGTCAGGGGACCGCATCTGCGAGGAAATCGGCCGCATCTGCGAAAAGGGGCCAAGGGGCTGGGACCGCATCTGCGGTCTCCAGGCAGCATCTGTGGAGCTGCTTCTACGGCTTGGGAGACGCATCTACGATTTCTGGCCTACCACACCCTGGGCCGCTTCTGTGATGGGAGAACAGCATATGCGTTCCCGCATCTACGGTCCAAGAACCGCATATGCGGTTATGTCAGAAGCAACAAATCCTTAAGCCTTCTCAAATTTTTCACTTCACTCGATCCTCGTGCGATTGACGCTCGGGGCTCCCGGGCCCCTCCCAAATATACTGACAAGTCTGAAATCATGAGACAGACCTACTCGAACCTTCGAAATACCCAAAATAATGTTAAATCTCGAAATTACCCCTCTAAAACCAAATGAATCAAACTTATGAACTACAAGTTCTTAATTTTCCTCCGACGGGCCAAAACACCCTAAAACTATTTGAATTGATACCAAATTTTATAGGCAAGTCTTAAATGATATTTCATACTTGAACCGGGCTTCGGAACCAAAATACGAGCCCAATACCTAGGAAATCAATCATTAATTAGCTTCTTTAAATCCTTAAAACTTTAGATGAACAATTTCTAATAAAAATTCATTACTCGGGCTAGAAACCTCGAAATTCAATTTCGGCCATACGCCCAGATCCCATATTTTCCTACGGACCCTCCGGGACAGTCAAATCATGAATCCAGGTCCGTTTGCTCAAAATGTTGAGCAAAGTCAAACTTAGTTTTTTTAGAAAATCCGAAGGAATCAAATGGGCATATTTCACACAAATCTCTTCCAAATCCCAAAACAACCGTCCCCGCAAGTCGTAAATTAGCTAAAGCAAGCACGAGAAGTTTTATTTAAGGGAACAGGGTTCTAAAAGGCAAAAGGACCAGGCGGGTCGTTACATTCTCCACCTCTTAAACAGACGTTCATCCTTGAACGAACATAGAAAAGTACCTGAGCTGCTGAATAAATGGGGATATTTGCTCCGTATATCCTCCTCAGACTCCCTAGTCGCCTCCTCGACTGGTTGACCCCTCCACTGGACCTTTATCGCAGAAATCCTCTTGGATCTCAACTGGCGATCCTGCCTGTCAATAATGGCAACTGGCTCCACCCCATAACCCAAGCTCCCATCCAGCTGAATAGTACTGAAATCTAACACATGGGAAAAGTCGGGATGATACTTCCGAAGCATCGACCCATGAAAAACCGGATGAACTCCCGACAAGCTGGGGGATAATGCAATCTCATAGGCAACCTCCCCGACTCTCCTCAACACCTCAACGGGGAAAATAAACCTTGGACTCAACTTTCCCTTCTACCCGAACCTCTGGGCGAGACTTTCAAGAGAACCTTCTTGCCAACCATAAATGATACATCATGCGCCTTTTGATCCGCGTAACTCTTCTGTCTGGACTGAGCTGTGCGAAGCCTCTCCTGAATCAACTTCACCTTATCCAAGGCATCCTGTACCAAGTCTATACCATACAACTTAGCGTCACCAGGCTCGAACCATCCGATATGAGAACGACCACGGTGACCATATAGTGCCTCGTATGGAGCAATCTCAATGCTGGACTGATAGTTGTTGTTGTATGCAAACTCCGCCAAGGGAAAGAACTGATACCACTGCCCTCCAAAGTCAATCACACATGCCCTAAGCATATCCTTTAAAATATGTATTGTCCGCTCCGACTGCCCGTCGGTCTGAGGATGAATGCTGTACTAAGCTGTACACGGGTCCCCAACTCACTCTGAATGGCTCTCCAGAAATGGGAAGTGAACTGAGGGCCTCGATTCGATATGATAGAAACAGGTACACCGTGCTACCGGACTATCTCCCGAATGTAAATATGAGCATACGTCTCCGCTGTATAAGTATTCGCCACTGGAATAAAGTGAGCCGACTTGGTCAACCTATCAACAATGACCCACACTGAATCGAACTTCTGCAAAGTCCGTGGCAACCCAACTACAAAATCCATCGTGATACCCTCCCACTTACACTCTGGGATAGGCATCTGCTAAAATAGGTCACCCGGCCTCTGGTGTTCATACTTCACTTGCTAGCAATTCAAACATTTAGCCACATACTCCACTGTCTTTCTTCATTCTCCGCCACCAATAATGCTGCCTCAAGTCACGATACATCTTCGTAGCACCCGGATGAATGGAATACCGCGAACCGTGGGCCTTCTCTAGAATCCTCTCCCTCAGACCATCAACAATAGGAACACATAGATGACCCTAGAGTCGTAAAACACCATCCTTGCCAATAGAAACCTCCTTGGCACCTATCTGAAGTACTGTCTCTCTGAGAACTGCCAAGTGAGGATCATCGAACTGTCGGGCCTTGATCTGCCCCAATAATAAAGACTGAGCAACTATACATGCAAGAACTCAAGTGGGCTCTGAAATATCCAAACTCACAAGCTTGTTAGCCAAGGACTGAATGTTAGAGGCTAGTGGGCTCTCTGCTGCTGGACTGAATACCAAGCTACCCATACTCTCCGCCTTTCTGCTCAAGGCATCCGTGACCACATTTGCCTTGGCCGGATGATAAAGGATGGTGATGTCATAATCCTTTAGTAACTCAAGCCACCTGCACTGCCTTAAATTAAGATCCCTCTACTTTAATAAATGTTGTAAGCTGCGATGATCAGTATAAACCTCACATATCTTAAGAGCATGAACAATCGCGGCCAACTCCAGATTGTGCACAGGATAATTCTTCTCATGAACCTTCAGCTGATGCAAATCATATGCAATAACTCGCCCCTCCTGCATCAATACACATCCCAAGCCAATATGTGAAGCATCGCAATACACCGTATACATCCTCGAGTCGGAAGGTAATACAAGAACTGGTGCTATAGTCAAAGCTATCTTGAGCTTCTGAAAGCTCTCCTCAAAATCATCAGACTAACGAAAAGGGGCACCCTTGTGGGTCAGTCCGGTCAAAGGTGACACAATAGATAAAAAGCCCTGCACGAATCGCCTGTAATAACCTGCTGACCCTAGGAAAATCCTGATCTCGGTCACTGAGGTAGGACATGACCAACTCTGAACTACTTCAATCTTCTTGGGATCCACCTTAATACCCTCTCCCAACACAATATGTCCCAAGAATGCCACTGATTCCAGCCAAAACTCACACTTGGAGAACTTAGCATATAGCTTCTGTTCCCGCAAGGTTTGAAGCACTACTCTCAAATGTTGCTCATTCTCTCCCAGGCTGCGAGAATATATCAAGATGTCATCAATGAAGACAATAACAAATGAACCAATATAAGGCCTGAACACTTTGTTCATCAAATCCATGAATGTTGCTAGGGCATTAGTCAAGCAAAAGGAAATCACCAAAAACTCATAATGGCCATATCTAGTCCGGAATGCAGTCTTTGGAACATCCGAGTCCTGAATCCTCAGCTGATGATACCTTGACCTCAGGTCTATCTTAGAGAACACCCTAGCACCATGTAACTGGTCAAACAAATCATCGATACGAGGCAACAGATACTTGTTCTTGATGGTGACTTTGTTTAACTGGCGGTAATCAATGTACATCCACATAGTCCCATCTTTCTTCTTCACGAATAACATTGGAGCACCCCAAGGAGAAACACTGGGACTAACCCTTTCTCCAACAACTTCTCAAGCTGATCCTTCAATTCCTTCAACTCCTTAGGAGCTATACGCTACGGCAGAATAGATATAGGATGAGTGCCTAGAGCCTAATCAATATCACGATCCGGTGGCATGCTAGGAAGATTAGAGGGAAACACGTCGGTGAACTCTCGAACTACGGGAACTGAATCAATAGTCGGAGACTCTGCGATGATGTCCCGAACATAATATAGATAAGCCAAACACCCCTTCTCGATCATATGTCAAGCCTTTAGGAAAGAAATAACCCAACTAGTTGTATCGACTGTGGAACCCTTCCACTCCAATCTCGGCAACCCTGACATCACTAGTGAAATAGTCTTGGAATGGAAATCTAGGACGACGTGATATGGAGATAAACAATCCATGCCAAGAATGACCTCAAAATCGATCATATCAAGCAACAGGAGATATGCTCTAGTCTCGAAACCACAAAACATGACCACAAAGGATCGGTAGATCCGATCCACTACCACGGAATCACCCACAGAAGTGGACACATGAACAGGAGTGCCCAAAGGCTCAGGAGAAATAACCAGGAAATGAGCAAATAGAGATGATACATATGAATAAGTAGAAACTGGGTCAAATAATACCGAAGCATCTCTACTACCAATGAAAATAATACCTGTGATGATGGCGTCTGAGGCCATTGCATCTGGCCTAGCCGGAAGAGCATAGAACCTAGCTGGAGTGCCGGCTGGCTGGCCCCCACCTGACTGAGCAGTAGCTAGTTGACCTCTCCTTACCTGACCTCCACCTCTAGGACAACCCCTACCAGCCTACCCTCCACCTCTAGGTGGCTGGACAGTTGGTGCTGAAATAATGGACTACTGACCCTGATGTACTACCTTGCCCCGAACCCTCAGACAGGTCCTCTTCTGGTGACACTGATCTCCACACTCGTAGTACACTCTCGGTACCATAGCCTGGTGCCCTGAAGTCTGAGCCTGCTGACCCGAATACCCACTGGAAGAACCCTGGATGGCCGGTGGGCGATAGGAACTCTCTGGCACAGCGTTGAAGTGAGCAGTAGAAGAATCATGATAACTAGAATACCTGCCAGAGGAACCCTGAATAGCTGGTGGGCGGTAAGAACTCTCCGGCATCACACTGAAATAAGGTCTCACTAGAGCACCTCGGAGAGGGGGTGGTGGTGCTAAATATGAAGGTCAGCTAGGCTGTCCCCTCCCGAAGTGAACTCTACCCCTAGCTGGGGCACCTCTGAACTCTCCTGAAAACCGGGCCCTCTTGTCTTTCTGAATCTTCTCTCTACCCTTCAAGCGATACCCCTCAATCCTGCGAGCAATCTCTACTACTAGCTGATACTCAGTACCACCTCCACCTCTAGGGCCATTCTAGGTCGAATATCAGGGTGCAACCCCGCAAAAAATCTCCGCACTCTTTCTGCATCTGTGGGAAGTATCATGAGTGCATGGCAAGACAACTCAGAGAACCTCGCCTGATAATCGGTCATAGACATCTGACCTTGATCAAGATGCTCAAACTGGTGTCGTAGCTCTTCCCTATCAGAGGGTGGAATATACCTATCCAAGAACAACTGGGTGAATTGACCCCTGGTGAGGGGAAGAGAACCTGATGTCCTGCCAAAAAAATAGGACTGCCACCATCTACGGGCCCTGCCCTCTAGCTGAAAAGTAGTAAAGTCAACTCCGTGTGACTCCAATATCCTCATATTATGTAGTCTGTCCCTGCACCTATCGATGAAGTCCTGGGCATCCTCATGTCGCTCACCCCCGAATATTGGAGTGTGAAGCCTAGTCGATCTATCCAATAACTTCTGCGGATCGCCGTCCGTAGCTGGCCTGAGTTGGGGCGCTACTGCAGCAACTGGCTGGGCCTTATCTGCGGGTAGTGCACCCAGAGTCTGATACACTGCAGTTGCATGTCCAGGAGCCTGAGCAGTAGGGATCTGTGCTCCCCCTCCTACCTATGAGGTAGCTGGTTCTGCTTGAAATAAACCAGCCTGAGTCATAGAATCAATGAATCGACGCATACGGCCCATAACCTCCTGAAATCCCGGTGCTGTCATAAAGTCTGCCGGGGTAGGCTCAGCTGCAGGCACCTCGCCCTACTCCTCAATAATAGGATCTCCTAGAAGATCTGCTGGTGGTGCTGCTGGAATAAATCTGGGATGCCCTCGTCCCCTACCATGGGCTGGTGTCCTCCCCAGGCCTCTGCCTTGGCCTCGAGCAACGGGGGGAGCAGCTCCGCCCGGGTCTGGAACATCAGTCGTGCGTGTCCTCACCATCTGTGAGAGAATAGAAAATGGAAATTTAGTATACCAACCACTACATGATAGGAATGAATAAAGAGTAGTTCTTCCCAATACCCTATAGCCTCTCTAAGATAAATACAAACGTCTCTGTACCAATCTACAAGACTCTATTAGGTTTTTCCATGACTCGTGAGACCTACATGAACCTAGTGCTCTGATACCATGTTGTCACGATCCAATTCCGTAATAGGTCATGATGGCGCCCAACACCATTGCTGGGCAAGCCAACGCAGAAAATACTAGCTAAACTTTCAATCACCTTTACCCCAAAATAGTTGAAATAATTCTTTAAGTTGGTAATAAATTAGAAACGATGAATAAAAATCATGATAATCATACAACCTCAAAAAAATACAGTCTACTAATATGTGTGCCAAGACCTGGTATCACAAGCATGGAAAACTAGTAGAATATACAAAAGAATCACACTATCCTACTATCTAAAATGGAATAGACAGCAAAAATACATAAGAAATACTTCTTCGGGCTGCTGAACGACATGGAGGAGAAGTAGCTCACCATAGAAGTCTGGAATCTGCTGAGAGACGCGCACCCCACTGGTAGCCAGATGTACATGCCTTAGACCCTATATAATTAAGTACAGAGTGTAGTATGAGTACATAAAAAGTACGTACCCAGTAAGTACCCCGTCTAATCTTGAAGAAGTAGAGACGAGAGGTCGACTTGATACTCACTAAGGTCAAATAATGTGAGAAGAATTTATAACAAGCATGGATAGTACAAGTTATTAACATTTAATAATCATGGAATAACAGTTCTTTCCCAAGTATTATCATTGATATTCACCTATATCTCAAGCAGATATTAAATTCAATACTCAGAGAAAGTGCTAAGCAAAACATGCGCAAGTAACACCATGGGACGTACGACCCGATCCAACATAAAAGTAAATCGTGCACTGTCGAGGGTCGAACGGCTCGAATCATAGATGTATCTATTACCCCGCTCCCGAATCAGCTGTGCGACGCGGTCAAATATGAATAAGCTCATGAACAAGCAACGATAATATATATCTGAGAAGTAGTCATACGCAGGAATACCAAATATTCTCTTCTAAAAGTCCAAACAAGATAAGGTTCATTCACTAGTCTCATTCTTCTTAATCAAATTGTTTATACGAATCCAAATTTATCATCACGTTATGATAATATCATGTAGAGCATGCTTATGGGTCCTAGACTACTCGGACTTAACATAATAGTCACTACACACAGACTCTCGTCACCTAGTACGTACGTAGCCCCCCGCATATAATGGCAATGAATTCAATTATTATACCTATGGGGACAATTCCCTCTTACAAGATTAGAAAGGAGACTCACCTTGCTCCAAAGTGCACTTCAATACCAAGAACTAGTCCAAGCCCTCAATTCAGAGGCAAACGATCCCAAACTAGTTAAACGAAGTAAGAACTAGTCAATATAGACCAACGAGATTGAATTCTAGCTACTTAAGCAATTTTCCAACCATTAACGCATGTTTTTCTAAAATCTGACCCGAGGCCCACGTGCCCGAATTCCTAAATTTTTCGAAGGAAATTGTTCTCTACAACCTAAAGAACAATAATATATGATTTTTAATTAATTCCATGACAAATTTCATGGTTAAAGCCAAGTTTTATTAAAACCCAAGATTTTTGCTCTAACCCCAAAATTTCACCTTAATACTAGTGTTTAGTCTACCTAAGACAATGATATTGAACTAGAAATAGGTAATACACACTTACCTTAAGGTGCTAGGTGAAGTCCTTCTCTCAAAAGCTCCCAAATCGCCCAAAGGAGGAGTGGGAATGTGATAAAAATAACTTTGAACCCGTATTAAATGAACATCACTGCCCAGCGATTTTCGCATTTGCGGTCATGGGACCGCATCTGCGAGGAAAGGGTCCGCATCCGCGAAAAGGGGCCAAGGGGCTGGGACCGCATCTGCGGTCTCTAGGCCACATCTGTGGAGCCACTTCTGCGGATTGGGAGCTGCATCTGCGGTTCCTGGCCTAGCCCGCCCAAAGCCGCTTCTGCGATGGCAGAACAGCTTCTGCGGTCCAAGAACCGCAGATACGGTTATGACAGAAGCAGCAAACCCTTCAGCCCTCTCAAATTTTCCACTTCACTCGAGCCTCGTCCGATTGACGCTCGGGGCTCCCGGGCCCTTCCCGAACATACCGATAAGTCTGAAATCATACGACGGACCTACTCGAACCTTTGGAACACCCGAAACAACGCTAAATCTAGAAATCACCCCCTAAAACCAAATTAATCAAACTTATGAACTTCAAGTTTTTAATTTTCCTCCAACGGGCCAAAACACCCTAAAACTTCTCGGATTGATACCAAATTTTATATGCATGTCTTAAATGATATTTCGGACCTATACCGGGCTTCGAAACCAAAATAGGAGCCCGATACATTGGAAATCAATCATTAATTAGTTTCTTTAAATCCTTAAAACGTTAAATTAACAATTTATAATGAAAATTAATTACTCGGGCTAGGAACCTCAAAATTCGATTCCGGACATACGCCGAGATCCCATATTTTCCTACGGACCCTCCGGGACTGTGAAATTACGAATCCGGATCCGTTTACTTAAAATATTGACCAAAGTCAAACTTAGTCTTTTAAAAAAATTCTAAGGAATCAAATGAGCATATTTCACCCAAAACTCTTCCAAATCCCGAACCAACCGTCCTTGCAAGTTGTAAATTAGTAAAGCAAGCAAGGAAAATTTTATTTAAGGGAACGGGGTTCTAAAAGGCAAAACGACCAAGCGGCTCGTTACACACTACATTTACTACGCTAAAAGGCACTACATTTTACTACCCTAAAAGGTACTATATTACTTTAAGCAAATAAATAATATAAACCAGATAAACACAATAAATACATTTAATAATATATATATATATATATATATATATATAATAGTAAAAAAAATTAATTAACATTTTTTTAACAAATAATAATGATTTCTCAAAAAAAAATTAATTAACATTTTTTTAACAAATAATAATGATTTCTCAATTTTTACATATTTTTTTAGCACACTAATACCTAAGTCCGGATAAAAATAACATACCAGTTTAATCGCAAAACAAAAATACAAAACAACATAGAACACATGTAAAATAACTAATATGCATTTTTATACGAGTTTCGACAAAAATTAAATTGGAATACCTCGATTCATGTTTTTTGGAATGTTGATGAATTGAAGATTTTAGTCCGAGACGAGCAACCACAACGCGAGAAGGCCTTGGCCAGGATGTGGACCAACACTCTTTACTTTTTATGGGACGGGTGGGGTCCACTCATGTTTTAAATCTCTTTAATGGGGGGGGGGGACCGTTGTTCTAGTTTTAAAAGAGGGGCCTCTGGTTTGAACGTGGGGGAAGGGAAATGGACATGTATTTGAAGATTCATAGCTTGGTTTATTAAGGCGTTTTGTATAAAGCTCTCTATTAAACCACGTTTTCACTTAACGTCCAATCAGCTTCAGGTAAAGCGTGGTTTGAAAATGCGTTTTATATAAAACACTGTTTTGAAAAGCGCTTTACCTTAACGTCCAAAACGGCTGTTAAGGTAAAGTGCGATTTAAAACCGCATTTTATATTGTTTGGTTACCAAGTTTTTTCCCGCCTATATATCTATTTTGAGTTCAAAAGAATCACAATTGGGTTTCCGACTCGTCATAGGACTCCCGCAGAGTAGAAGGGTGCATCTGGTAAAGTGCGACAATCTTAATGGGGTAATTATGTATTATCCCAAAGTCAAAAGCCAGAAGTTGAGTATTACCATAATTTTTTTCTCAATCATGAATCCGAGCTTACTAGTTGAATCTCGAACGACGCTTTTTCTCGTTATCTATTCAATTCCAATTTTATGCTCACTTATGAAATCAAGCTAATAAGACCAAAAATACAGCTTATGACTTTTGGCTTAAAAGCTATTTTTAAAAGCCAATCCAAACATCCACTTTTAATAGCTTAAACTTTTGATAAAATGGTCATATGTGTAAACACTTCAAGAGATTGGATCGTACTCATTAGAGATTATGACTATGTAAAGAAATGATGAAAAACTGCATTTTGTATTAGATACATGTTTGTATTTAAACACAAGTCTTTCAAAGAGTATTCCTTGTTTCATGAGACTTATTCAAATCTGAACACAGTCAAAACTAATTAAATGATAACTCTAATCTATAAGATAACTCTAATATCTACCTAATCTAAAGGATAAACACAAACAACAAATACTAATTCTAAATTATACTACTATCTGTTAACAAGACCAGATTATGCCAATATAATACACTTAAACAAGTTACTACCATTCAACATAATGACATAGACCATTAGCCAAATACTAATGGGCATAAATATGAACTCAAGAAATAGTGATTTTTTTTTTTTAAAATGTTAGGAGTACTAATTAACACATCACTGTAATACTTGGGATATCATCTACATAAGCTGTTGTTTCAAGATCCTTCCCTACTAACAGACCCTTTAAAAACATAGACAAAATCCCCATTTTCAACACCATGCCAACGAAGACTACAACTATCCCTCATAATTCTTTGTTTATGAATGAAAATATATTCATCCATAGGCAGAATTTTTCGATCTAATAATAGTTGTCGCAAATCATTAACAGTACCCAAATCACTCATTTCCACTGGAATTTTTGCTGCATTTAGCAAACTAGATGAAGTTTGCACCACTAGGTTCAGTCCTCTTGAAGGTGGATCAGTAACCATTCGTGACATAGTCTTTAAAAACACAATTATTTCTGAAAATTCTCGAACCCCATATTCAATTAAACTCCGATAATCATCATTTAATTCATTTCCAGAAAAGTAAAGAGACATTCTCCTTATTGGGGTCCCATCAACTATGTGAATTTTTTCTTTTAGGCTTCGAACAGTTTCAGTCCTGTCAATGTCTATGTTGATTTTTCTAGCTGAAATTTTCACAGTAATTTGGAAATTTTCAATCTGTTGTACGGATGTTTCTGCAATAGTAGTACTATTTTGGAATATGGTTAGATGGATTTTTGTACCTTGAGTAATTATTGGATAATCTTGGATGTATAGTCCATCCAATAATTCAAATCCAAAAACTGAGAGATTTTGGGAAGCCACTGGCACACCTAAGAGGTTTTCTATTTTTTGTTTTGTTTCAAGAATTGACTCTTGTGGGCTAACTTCCATAGAAAATTCACTTCCACCCATAACAATGGTGATATTCATCATTGTACGAGATGATTCTTGAAAATAAATTAAAGTGATTGAAAAAAATTACAAAAATATATGAGAGTGCATGTGTTGTGTATTTGCATTGTTGAAGGATGAAATATATAATGAAAGATCACGTAAGAAGAATGAGAATTACTTTTTGCATGTCCTATTGCGAGAAAAGAGTTTATATTATGTGCATTGCCAAAGTATACAAATTTTATACCATCAGATTAAGTTGATTTTTAAGCAATATATACATCTTGATGGTAAGCTTGAAATGATAACCCAAAAAATAGAATAATAATATGTTGTCTATAACTTAAATTCTATCGAAATTGTATTCAATTGTAGTGCATTACTTATTGACATGAAGCATGCGTAAATATAGACATGCAAAATTTACCTACACGGCAGGTGAATGGAGCCCTTTCATGTATGTTCACAAAGATTTCCTGACTTGTCAAATTGCAGAAGTCATGTTAGAAAATGGTTTTGACCACTAGTTAGAGACATTTCCTAAGGTAATAATTATCCCATCATTAATTGTTTGGGGTCAGAGAGAAAATAAGACATCACAATACATACTCCTATCCTATTAATTAAAGCAATGGAAAGAAATTTATAAAAACAGTATGTCACAATCCGTTTTCGTTCCACTGGCTCAATCAAGTGGACTTGTAAGTGATTGAAAAATAAATATTAATTTTGAAAGGATTTTAGGAGTGAAGAAAATCCTAAAATCTTGCAAAGGATTCCACTTGATGAGCGGAGAAATTGACATGTAGATACAACTGTTAGTATATTATATTTGCAAAATAATTCTGGAGAAGAAAAATAACATATAAATAGAAATGTAGAAGAAACAAAATTTAATTCGAGCCCACTGAATTCACAGTGTTTCCTTAAGGAACTTAATCCCCTCCAAGTACCCGAGGTTTTGGATTATTTCCTCCCAGGATAGAATGAATTACACATTGGTATAGCGATACTTCAAACCCCAGTGTTTCTACGAACCCAAATGGAGGCAGCGAACCACACTTACGTTTATTTTTTTGTAAGAAAACAATGCAGAAAGGAAGTGGAGAATTCAAAAATTTCGTATGGAAAATCTAAAGAAATAATGTGTTATTTATAGCCAACATGTTGAGTTTAAACGAAGAGGTGCATCTCTTTATAAGATCTGTCATGACTGGTCACGTAAAACGACCATAACGTAAATGGCAATTTATGCAAAATAAAAAATGGGAATTCAAAACGCTGAGGAAAAATAATTTTCCGTTACAAAAATGGATAATTTGGATTAAACAATACCACGTTAATCTTTAATATTAACAAATAAATTTGGTCAAAAAATAAATCAATCAATTGTTTGACCGAAGCCGAAGCCGAGCGGAGCCGAGCGAGCGACGACGACGACGCGAGCCTTGCCTTCTTCTTATCTCTTTAAGAGCTAGAAGAAGAGTAATTGTATATATGCCCATCAAAAGTCTTTTCCTCCTCCAATATGAGACAATGTCCCTTTGTCAAGGAGGGAAACTCAAATATTTCATTTTTTCTCCATTTCCCATTCACCTTCAGTTAAGCTAAAATAAAAATTAAAACCCCAACAATCCCTCACATGACTGGGGAATGGCTATATCACGGAAATATGCATGAAAAACTGTGTGATTCGCGAGCAAGGATTAATCGCATCTGGATAAGTAGGTTTTCCTTTGAACTTTCATTAGTGAACTTATGTCGCATATACTCGATCAATCGGTAGATTTGATATCTTTGAATCGTCGAACTTTGGTGTATACCTAGACAACCATAAGTCACATAATCAATCATTAACCGTCTCTGGTTCTCATTGTTGTGTTCGTTTCAGCCATGAACACCGTCTAGTTTCATAACACTTCACATTTACATAGGTGATTCCTAAACATGTCATACCGTAGATACACTATTTAGTATACCCTGTATCAAATTTAGAATTCATTAAAAAGTCTTAATGCTTTATCCTTGGTACTGAACATTACCTCGTCACGAGAATGGACCAAAATTTTAGTTGACAATATTGAACCGTCATTAATTACTTTGTTTGATCTCCTTGAACCTAGATCTTGGGATCTCCAGTATTGTAGATAGAGTTACCGCCACAATGACTTGTCCTCGTCCATAGTCCCATTTTCCTCGATGATTTCTCAACTACCTCTCTAGTTAGGCATTTCGTAAGTGGATCCGACACATTATCACTTGATTTCACATAATCAATTGCGATAATTCCTCTAGAGAGTAACGGTTTTATGTCTTCGTCGTATATGATGAGATTTACCATTATACATAATACTCCCAACCCTTTCAATTGTCGCTTGACTATCGCAATTTATGCATATTGGTACCAGCGGTTTGGGCCAAAATGGAATGTCTTCCAAAAAATTCCAGAGCCCTTCAGCTCCTTCAGTGGCTTTAGCTAAGGCTATGAACTCAGCCTCCATTGTAGAGCGGGCAATACAAGTTTGTTTGGACGACTTTTAAGATACCATTTCTCCACCAATAGTGAATACATATCCATTTGTGGGCTTAGAATCAGTTGAACCGGTGATCCAATTTGCATCATATTATCCCTCAATCATTGCAAGATAATTACTGTAATGCAAGGCAAATTCTTGGGTATGTTCAAAATATCCCAAAACTCGTTTCATTGCCATCCAATGAGATTGACCTGGATTACTCATGTATCGGCTTAATTTACTTATAGTACAAGCTATATCTGGTCGTGTACAATTCATAATATATGTTAAACATCCCAACACACGAGCGTAATCCAATTATGATATGCTTTGGCCTTTGTTATTTGCTAGTACAAGCTTCACGTCAATTGGAGTCTTTGCAACTTTAAAATCTAAGTGCTTGAATTTTCCAAGTATTGTCTTAATATAATGAGATTGTGACAATGTTAGAACTTGAGGAGTATTATGGATCTTAATACCTAGAATTAAATCAGCAACTCCCAAGTCCTTCGTATCAAACTTGCTAATTAGCAGACGCTTAGACGCATTTATGTTGGCAATGTCATTACTCATTATCAACATATCATCCACATATAAGCAAACAATGACTATGTGATTTGGAACATTTTTAATGTACACACATTTATCATATTTATTTATCTTAAAATCATTTGACAATATTATTTGGTCAAATTTCGCGTGCCATTGTTTGGGTGCTTGTTTTAGTCCGTAAAGGAACTTAACAAGTCTACATACCTTCTTTTCTTCATTTGGAACCACAAATCCTTCAGGTTGTTCCATGTAGATTTCTTCCTCCAGATCTCCATTTAAGAATGCCGTCTTAACATCCATTTAATGAATTTCAAGACCATAAATTGCAGCTAATGCTACTAACATTCATATGGACGTAATTCTTGTAACTGGAGAGTATGTATCAAAATAGTCAAGACCTTCTCGTTGTCTATACCCTTTGACCACAATTCTTTCCTTATATTTATCAATAGTGCCATCATCTTTCATTTTACTCTTAAGAATCTATTTTGAACCCAACGGTTTATTTCCATGAGGAAGATCCACCAATTCCCATGTATGGTTGTTCAATATGGATTCTATTTCACTTTTGACTGCCTCTTTCCAAAATAATGATTCCGGAGAAGACATAGCTTCTTTAGATGTTCGAGGCTAATTTTTCAGTAAGAAAGCCACAAAATCTGGTCCAAATAAAGTAAATGTTCTTTGATGCTTACTACATCTTGGATCCTCCTGACTAAACGTACTTTCTTTTGTTTCTTCCAGAGGCCATTTAGATCCTTCAGCAATTGACTCATATTCCGTTTTATACAGATATATATTTTTGAAGAACTCAGCATTATTTGATTCTATAACCCTATTATTATGAATGTTGGAATTTTCTAATTTATAAACCAGAACTCGATATGCTTTACTATTGGTTGCATATACTATGAAAACACAACGATTTTTGATTCTATTTTTACCCTTTGGATTTAGGAACTTGCACTTTTGCCAATCACTGCTACTATTTAAAATAATTCAGGTTGGGATTCCTTTATTTTAATTTTTCATATGGAATGAATTGCAGTTTTCTATGGGGTACTCGATTTAGTATCCGGTTAGCCGTAAGAATGTCTTCCTCCCACAAGTTCTGTGGCAAACCATAACTTATCAACAATTCGTTCATCATTCACTTTAGTGAACAATTCTTTCTTTTTGCAATACCATTGGATTGGGGCGTGTAAGGGGCTGTTATTTGATGAATAATTCCATATTCTAAACATATTACTTCAAAAGGAGATTCAAATTAACCACCCCTATCACTTCTTATCATTTTGATTTTCTTATTAAGTTGTGTTTCAACTTCATTTTTGTATTTCTTGAATACATCTATTACTTCATATTAATTACTACTAAGTAAACGTAGCAATATCGAGTACTATCGTCGATAAAAGTTATGAAATACTTCTTTCCACAACGAGATGGTATTGACTTCATGTCACAAATATCCATGTCAATTAAGTCTAAAGGATTTGAATTCCTTTCAACTGACTTATAAGGATATTTAACATACTTAGATTCTGCACATATTTCACATTTTGATTTTTCGCTATCAAACTTATTCAAAATTAATCATTTTTTGCAATATTTTGTAATTGACATGTTCAAACGTATATGCCATAAATCATTTGACTCAAGTAAGTAAGAAGAACCTGAAATTTTATTATTCTCAACTACCATTACATTCAGTTTGAAAAGACCCTCGGTGAGGTAACATTTTCCTACAAATATCTCATTATTACTTATTATAACCTTATCAGATACAAAAGCGAACTTAAAACCATTCTTAAAGAGAAGTGCAGTAGAGACTAAGTTCTTCCTAATTTCAGGAACATGAAGGACGTTGTTCAGAGTCACCTTTGCCAGAAGTCATTTTCAGAAATATCTTGCCATTTCATTCAATCTTGGCCGTTGCACAATTTCCCATAGAAAGCGTCTCTTCGGGTCCAACGGGAGCATAAGTAGAAAATACTTCTCTAATAGCACAAACATGGCGAGTGGCTCCAGAATCAATACACCATTATTTAGTATTTCCCATCAGGTTGCATTCAGAAACCATAGCACACAAGTCATCAAAATCCTCGTGCTTTTCAACCATGTTTGCTTGACCCTTCTTCTTGTCTTTCCTTGGAGCACGATAATCTGCAGATTTGTGTCCATCTTTCCTACAGTTGTAGAAATTTTCATTGAATCGCTTCTTGCTTGGGTTGCTTTTCGGTCTAGAAGACTTCTTCCTCTTTCTATTATTTTGAGGAGCATCCTCAACAATGTTTGCTCCCATTATTGTGAGTTTCCACGACCTTTCTTTTTAGAAGTTTAGTTGTCCTCTTCGATTCTCAACCGAACAATGATATCTTCAAGCGACATATCTTTGTGTTTGTGTTTCAAGTAATTTTTGAAGTCTTTCCACAAAGTATACAACTTGTAGACGTTATAAAGATTGTCCTCTAGTTCGCTAAGAATGTAATTCTTGCACAGAAAATCAGAATTCTTTCACGCCTCAGTCACGAGAAAGTGTTTCATTGTTTGGAGTTTCGTCGGGTAGAACAGGAACATCTTCCTTAATGAACATCTGTAGACTTAAAGTCGTCAAGTAGAAGAATATTTTCTGCTGCCAACGCTTGAAATCAATCCCGGAAAATTTTTTCGGGATTTTCTGTCGGTGACAATCAGTGTTGTTCGGCTTGTCGATACATTGGCCGTCACCATAGAAACAACCTCATTTTCGTTCTCAGTCGTCATTTCTATAAAAGAATGACAGAAACAAATGTTTAATAAATAGCAAAATTTTTATATCTTCAAACCGAATACAACTGGAGTAGAAAATCACACAAATTTTATCTCCAACAGAGTAGAAAATCGCTAGGATTTTAATATCTGAATAACAGATAGTAAATCAAAACAGAATATATGTTAAAGTAATAATGGAGTAGAAAACCACATAGGTTTTAGTCTCCAGAATAGTGAGTATAACGCAAATAGAGACAATGATTAAGTTCCTTGAGCTTGTTAGTATACTGTATTTGTAAAATAATTGTGGAGAAGAAAAGTAATGTATATGTTGAAACGTAGAAGAAACTTAATTTAACACAAGCCCACTGAATTCATAGTATTTTCTTAAGGAACTTAATCCCCTCCTAGTACCCGAGGTTGTGGATTATTTCCTACCAGGATAGAACGGGTTACACACTGGTGTAGCGGTACTTCAAACCCCAGTGTTTCAACGAACACAAATGGCGGCAACAAATCACAGTTACGTTGTTTGTTTTTTTGTAAGAAAATAATGCAGAAAGGAAGTGGAGAACTCAGAAATTTTGTATGGAAAATCTGAGGGAAAAGTGTGCTATTTATAGCCAACATGTTGAGTTTAAGAGGTGCAACTCTTCATAAGGTTTGTCATGCCTATTTACGTAAAACGACCATAACGTAAATGGCTATTTACGCAACATTAAAAACAAAAATTCAAAATGCAGAGGAAAATTAATTTTCTGTTATAAAAACGGATAGTTTGAATTAAATAATATTACGTTAATCTTTAATATTAACAAATAAATTTTGTCCAAAAAATTAATCAATCAATTACTTGACCGAATCCGAAGCCGAAGATGAAGCCGAAGCCGAGCCGAGCGACGATGACGACGGCGTGAAGCTTGCCTTCTTCTTAACTCTGTAAGAGTTAGAAGAAAAGCAATTGTATATATACCTATCAAAAGTCTTTTCCTCCTCCAACATGGGACAATGTCCCTTTGTCAAGGAGGGAAACTCAAATATTTTATTTTTCCTCCATTTCCTATTCGCCCTCTTTTAAGCTAAAATAATCTTAAAAACGCAACAACAAGGTCCACATATTGGACAGTTTACAGTGAAAATAGCACGTGTTAGCCAACGTTTTCAAATTTATTGAAAAATAGAAATCATTTTGCTGAAACACAGAAAGTTCCAGCATAATATGCTGAATTATGAAGTTCCTGCATATAAACTTCCAGCACACGGAAGGTTCTAGCATAAGATGCTGGATTATGGACCTCTTGTGTATAAACTTTGAGCATATTATATTGGAGCTCCAACGCATTATGAAATTCCAGTACATGATGATGGAATCTCATATGTAAAAAATTCGAACCCCAACATATTATGGTGGAAATTTTTCAGATTTTTAAGGGTGTTTTTGTTCATATTTAATCTTTACATGAAAAAGTAACTAAATTTAGATTACTTTTGAAACTATGACTATTTTTTAATTACCCGTTATAATCTGATTATTTTTTAATTTTTACCGGTTATCAAGGAAAAGAATAAAGGAGAAGAAGTAAAAGTTAAAGTTGATCGGAAATATTTCACTTACTTTGAAATTGAAAACATGCTGTATTAAGCAAATACCATGCAGTAACAGCCAAAAAGGGTTAACACATCAAGATTTTGATGTGGACGGTTATAATCGAAAAGATTTGATATTTTTACCTAATTTGCCTAAAAAATTAAACCAAGTGACTAGTCTTTTTATTTTGTGGGCGACTGTGGGTCACAGTATGTATCGTTTCTATGTATTACCACTTCCTATTATGTGTGTGTCCATATAGCATTTAGCTAATAATATGTAGCATATGAAGTTCGATGTCACGATCTAAATTTTCCTCCGTAAGATGTTGTGATGGCACCGAACTTATGGGCTAAGTAAGCCTAACCTTTACTGAAATAATAACAATATTTAACCAACGACTGACAAATACGAAATAGAAATCTCTACACAAACTTACAATTCCAAAATCAGTATTACAAGTCCTAAGCTCTACTGAGTTTGCTAAGAAAATTCTTAAGTACAATTGTTCGGAATGGAAATGAAACAGTAAAAAAATGAAATTAGACGGTAACTCCGAGGCCTACGAACACGACGGTGGGTTTATCTTGAGTATCCACAGCTCGACCAACCAGTTATAATCAACAACAACCGTAGCACCTGGATCTGAACAAAAAATGTGCAGAAGTTTAGTATGAGTACACCATAGCGATACTCAGTAAGTATCAAGAGTAACCTCGGTGGAGTAGTGACGAGGGACAGTTAAGACACCTACTGGACTAAACAACCTGAACAAATATGTAGATGAACTAACGTAGAAAAATATTAATATAAAACCAGACAAGATAAGGAATGCAACACAATACTTGCAATGATGCACTAGTAACAACAATATGCAACAAGAAGCAGTCAGGTAATTGTCACGATCCCAGTTCGCCCTCCGTAAACTATCGTGACGGCACCTAGTCTCTACGACTAGGTAAGCCTAACAAACACAAAAAAGAACAATTGGGGAAAGAAAGTAATTAAAATCGAGATAACCAAATTAAACAGTGTTTAAGATGTCGCCTGGCATATAACAGTACAAGAATATCAACCTAACACTCCCAAAATCCGTAACCCCATGAATCATAAGCTAAGAGATTACATATAAAGCTCTAACTCCAAAAGTCTATCAACAAGGAAAATACAGAAAGGGTTATGCTAGTACTGAGAATAGAAAGGAACTCTTCGGTTTGCGGACGCGACAGATATGCCTCGGAGTCTCTACAAAAGTGCCTCACCTCAAGCATGATAAGACTGAGTGGAAGTACCTGGATCTGCATATGAAAAACATGTACAGAAAGGGAATGAGTACATCACAACGGTACTCAGTAAGTGCCAAGCCTAACCTTGGTCGGGTAGTGACGAGGAAAGTTAGGACCCTACTGAGGTTAAATGAAATACAAGGTATAACAATATAGTAGAAGACAATATAATCAAGTGCAACAGTAAGCAGTAACACAGGATAGAAAGAACAACAACAGCTATAACAGAGACAAAGAAATTACGGAAAGGAATACATCTTAACATAAAGATAACAACCGGGGATCTCCCAGGATAGCGTCTGTCACATCTCGTTTTTACTACCCCGAAAGGGATATAAGGGAGTTTTTTCACTTTAAGTTATATTATTCGAACTGGGATTATTTAATTTATCAGAGTCGCCACTTGGAATACTTTAATTGGTGTCCCAAATCACCGATTTATTTTGAGTCCCAAATCGAGGAAGTTGTTTTTTTAAAGAGTCTGCGAACCAAAAATTTTAGATAAGGAATTTTGTTAACCCGGGAGAAGGTGTTAGGCATTCCCAGGTTCCGTGGTTCTAGCACGGTCGCTTCGTGATTATTACTTGGCTTAATTGTTTAACTACTCATTTTTAGGACCTATGTGCATTTATATTTTTACCGCTTTGAAATCACTTGAATTATTCGTAATTAAAGAATTGAGTTACGCGTATGTATACTCTTTTCTTTTGGCATGTCAAAATCATGTCACGCGAACGTGTCCACGATTAATAACACTTTTGTTGATTTATTAAGAAAGTTTGGTTGAAGTTGCGTGAACGCATCCCTCGAGTAATTTTTAGAGTTAAATTTACAATTATATTATGCGAACGTATACATAATCATAATAATAATCTAAATCGATCTTAAAGCAAACTACATTTGTTCGAATTAATGAGAGGTTTGCGAGGGGCGGGAAAAATTAATAATGGCACACCTCAATCTAAAAGATTTATTACTAATTATACGAGGGCCATGGACTTCGGAATTTTATTTGTCATGGCACGCTTCAAAAAGATTTTAAAAGAAAAGTAATTAATCAAAGCCATCTAAGGATATTCATATTTTTAACTAACCTAAGATGGAAACTAAATTAACTAAACAACAACGAATTTAGGGAGCATTTTTGAACCTAAATCAATTAAAATCAATTAGGCCAACAATGGCTTATTAAACAAATCAGCTTAAAAGCTGCAATAGGGCCCAAGAATTGACCCAAAAATCAAATAGGGGCTTAAGGACATCATTGCTGGAGATTGATTTAAACAATCAACATTGGGCTTAGATTTTTAGGCAGACCCAGGTGTTACAGGCATTCCAATTGGGCCTATCTACCTCTAAAATTAGCCTGCATACTTATTATAGCCAAACTAAGTTTTTTCCTAAGTGAACAAATATTCAGAAAAATCGAACACAGTCCTAAAAATTAACCATATGAATAAAAAATGCACATGTTTAACCCATATCTCATGATAAAGAGAAATTCCACTGTTGGATCGCGAATTTGGGCTTAGGGTCCAGACTTGATGGCCCAAACCCATACTCACTTAACTTTTAAATGGACTTGGGGTTCATCCCAGGTTTTTAAGCAAAACCTTGTCGCCTTTCACAAGATGGGCTCATGGCATGACCCATTACTGCACTGTTTTAAAGAATGACCACAACACAATTAAATTCCTAACATGGTTGTCTCTGAATTTCCATACATGAATTTAACAGTCAAATTAATTACAAAACTGCAGACGAAATAAGAAATTTTTTTAATACATTACATAGTAATTTTGAATGGCATGCTAACTACATAGGAAAAGAAACTAATTTATTACGAATTTCTATATAGCCAGCAAATTTTAAAGAATCCCTGCTTCTTTGGACATGACTTGTCCATAAAAATCATGGTCTCCTTTTGCGATCCATGCCACATAGCAAAGTTCTTAAGCTTCAGCTTCTAAACTTGCTGATTTGCCAACCTATGGCTAAATTTGCAGGCTGCAACTTATGGTCAAATAGTCAAAAGGGAGTGAAAACAGTATCTTTGGGTAAGGGGAATCAGGTAAAATAGAGAAAAAAGCATTATAAACAATAATAAACTTAGATGCTGCTATGAGACAAAAATACCTTTTTTTGGAACATTTCTAACAACTGAAATGCATAGAAAGTCACAGGGAAAGCTAGTGGAAAACAATGAACACATATTACAATCGATTGTTAAATCATACAGCCATACACATACTCATGGACAATTTCAGGTTCTGTACAAATAAACTGATTCTCATAAATAGAACGTGATTACATACTTGGAAAACTAAAAGAAATACGACTGAAAAATGACCAAATACAGGTCAAGAAAACCCAAGAGAGCTGGAAATCCAAATTTCAGCAGTAAACCAAGCAACACAACAGCAGCAAAACCAGATCCAAATAAAGACAATTTGAAGCTAAGGACCAGCTAAAGGAAACCAGAAAATCTCTACTCCACACCATGTTTCAAACATGGAACAGATAAGAGATTTTTGAAGTTTTCAAAGCTATTTTTGAGTATGAGGTTTTTAGAGAAGAAATGAAACTTTTCAGAAGAAATTGCTGATAAAATGCGCATTAGAATCTGTATTTTTCAAAAAGGATAGAGACTATATATTGGCTGCCTAAGCGGAAGCACCTTTTAGCATATTCCTTATCGTAAAGAATAATAGTACAGTCCTTTTTTTAATAGCCCCTGGCACTGCTGTCCCATTTTCAGCATATTTTTATAAACAGCTAGGATATCTGTACAATTTCCTAAAAATATCTGATTTTCAGCCCAAGTAAAAACCCTTTTTTACCATTTAGGTTATCACTTATTTCAGGTTTTATCTAAACTTTCTAATTCAAACGGGTCCCTAAAGTTTCTACTTGTTCATTTAAGCCTTAAAAGTCTTGAAGAATCAGAAATCAGACTAACACTTTTCTAATAGAAACAAAAGGCATCAATAATTAAATAACTAGAACTCACATTTAACAAATGCTCAACAATGAACAACCTATTTCAAATTTCCAGTAAAGAAAGGAATCAAATGATGCTAAAAATGCTGACACTAACAACAAACCAATTGAAAAAGAAAATTGAAGCCCTAAAGGATATTAAAAATTGATCTAATCTATTCATTCATTAATTAAACAAAACATGGGAAGAAGAAAAGAAATCAAACAAATATTTTATAATCCTAAATTCAGCCCTACTTGATCTAAAACAATTAAGATATTATCACGCTGAACATGCTGAGCATGAAACTAATTTGTAACAAATTCTAAATTAACAGGGAATCAACAGGCTAATTGAATGATGCATCTAAACATGAATAAAAATGCTAATTGTCCTACAAATTAGAATGACTCTTGAACTAAACTAATTTAACAAAGTAAATGCAATTTCTAACAAACAACAAAATTATTCTGAGACAATCTAATGTGCCCTAGAACAAAATTACCAATTCAAACAATTCAGAGAACAATCAGTTTTCAATAGCACTCAAACATCTACTTTTTAACATAAGTTAGAAATTAATTTCTAACAAAACTTAGAAATTAATCTACGAAGCAAAACTGACACGACCTTTGAAAAGGGAAGAAGGGGGAAAGAAATAAGGGAAGAAAAAGGGAAAGCAAATGATGGAAATTTACCTATCAATGGAAAAACAATCATCAAAACTTTTAGATTCCGCCCTTGACTTGACCAACAGAAATATTTTCTCTCAAGGGATCCAACCTTGCAGGGCTTGACTGGATCTACACGAGGGAAAACACTTATAGGAGCCTCGATTTTATAGTAAAACAGGAGAACAGGAACTCTGGGGTCAATTTGAGGTAATTAGGGTTTTTGACCGGACCTTTGATTCGAGGGCACTGGTTGGGGATTCATAGAGAGGGGATGAAAAGGTATCTGCGGTGTGATTTAGGGGGGCTTTGGATCATTTAGGATTTTCAATTGAATTTTCGATCCAAGATTCGAAAAGCTTGGGTCTGATTCGAGGGAAAGGGAGTGGATATTTGGGAAGGTGAATGGGAGTCTGTGGTATCATTTTTAGGGAGATTGGACCACCAGAACCGTCATGAGGCAATTTCTGGTGGGTTGTTTGCGGCGGAGGCGGTGAGGGAACGAATGGCAGCTAGCGTTTCGTTGGTGGGGGTGACATACAGAGCATAATGAGATGAATTTTGGTCTTGGAGGGGTTTGACCTCAGTTCAGACACTTATATGGTGATGGATCGACCAGTTCTGGGTTGCTGGATTGATGAGATCCAATGGCTGAGATCAACTTGAGATAAAACTGGGTCGTTTAGGAGTTATATGGGGTGGACCAGGTTAATCGATTTTGGGCCTAGTTTTTTGGACGATTGTCTAGGGTAGTTTTGTTTTGGGCTGGATTAAATGCAAAGAAGTTAACCCAATTTTACGAAATTGAACCCTTATTCCAAGTCTTTCTTTTATTTCCAAAATTCCTTTTTTCTCTTTTTTTTTAGATTAAAAATCCTAAATTATCTAAAAATATGAAATTAGACTAATTAGCTAATTATAAAAATTATAAGCAACACTTAATTTTAAATTAAAGGAGGAAAATTAATAAACTAAGAATTAAAAGATAAATAATGTAAAATGAGCTATTTTTTTGCAATTTTAAAATTTTCTAGAACGCATAATTACTAATTAATTCTAAAAATACAAAAACAAATCCTAAATGCAAATGCAATGTATTTTTGTATTTTTCATGAATTAAATAAATTAAACATGCACACAAAAATACAAATAATCAGAAAAATTCTACAATAATTCCTAAAATAATAAATAATTAAAAGAAAAATCTAATTTTTGGAATTCTGTAGGAGTAAGTCATGTGAGGCAAAAATCATGTGCTCACAGCTTCCCCTCTTTGTTCGGAGACACGAAGGTCACAGGTGCCCCTCTTTGCTCGGAGACACGGAGGATTTTCGGGCAAAGATAAAATGAGCAATAATGAGGGATTTTTGCCCATTTGAAACTCCATGAGAAGCATTTTTGAAAAGAGCCTGACCAAACCTTGCTTCAAAGGTTTCCTACATATCGTTGGCTATAAAGGAATAAGGTTAGTGTAGTTCTGAAAGTTTTGGTAGCTGGGACTACCGGGAAGATGTGATTTTACTGTTGCTGCTGCTGCTACTGCTTGTTGAACTCCTTATTACACAAAAAATAAAAAAAAATAAAAAGCTAAACTAGCTAAGCCTATCAGCTATGAGTTACAAGATTCCTATCTATAAATCTCTTGAAACTTGATCTTGAGTCTTCGCTAGTTCTTGCTATGGAATCCGATCTGAATCTTGATGCTCGTCAGCTGTGAGCACTGGTTCACTCTTCAGCTTTGGATCATGGCGAGACATGTGAAGCCTGTGATTTCAATCATATCTTAAGCTGTCCGCATCCTTTTCCACTTCAACACTTTGAGTTCATTTCTTTTTGCTCTTTTTCTTCTTTTCTGTATTTTGGATTGAGACTCATTCTTTTGGTCGTCTCGAACCCAGTGCCTAGAAGTCAAACCTACTCAGACACCAAAATAAACAATCGAACGAAATTTTTATACCCCAGTTTTCACTAGGAAAATTTCGTGAGTTATTTGTAACTAAGATCTAAACTTTTTTTTTGAAAGCGATAAAATAAGGATTGTGTGTCTTTAATCTCAACTAGGGATTGGAGCCCTATGTTGGCAACAGGCGACAAGGGAATGAAGGCCCTATGTCTAAAATCTCAACTAGGGATTGGAGCCCTATGTTGGCAAAGGGCGACTAGGGCATGGAGGCCCAATGTCTAAAATCTCAACTAGGGATTGGAGCCCTATGTTGGCAAAACGCGACTAAGGAATGGAGGCCCTATATATAAAATCTCAACTAGGGATTGGAGCCCTATGTTGGCAAAAGGCTACTAGGGAATGGAGGCCCTATGTCTAAAAATCTCAACTAAGGATTGGTGCCCTATGTTGGCAAAAGGCGACTAGGGAATCGAGGCCCTATGTCTAAAAATCTCAACTAGGGATTGGAGCCCTCTATTGGCAAAATGAGACTAGGGAATGGAGGCCCTATATCTGAAAATCTCAACTAGGGATTGGAGCCCTATGTTGGAAAAAGGCGACTAGGGAATGGAGGCCTTATGTCTAAAAATCTCAACTAGGGATTGGAGCCCTATGTTGGCAAAGGGCGACTAGGGAATGGAGGCCCTATGTCTAAAATCTCAACTAGGGATTGGAGCCCTATGTTGGCAAAATGTGACTAGGTAATGGAGGCCCTAGGTATAAAATCTCAACTAGGGATTGGAGCCCTATGTTGGCAAAAGGCTACTAGGGAATAGAGGCCCTATGTCTAAAAATCTCAACTATGGATTGGAGCCCTATGTTGGAAAAGCGTAAAAGTAGAGATTGGGATCCTAAGCTACCTTTTTTTTTTTGAATTTTAGTCTTATCTTTTTTTTTCATTTCAATTTCCTCTTCTTTTTTTAATTTCACGGAAGGAGTAAATACAGGAAAACTTGGAGGGGACTTTCTTTTTTATGAATTGTTGCTGCAAAGTTGTTTCTAGCACTTGCGCACTTATTTTTCCTTTTGGTTGCACCTGCTTCTTGCACGGTTGCTTTGGATTGCACCTGTTTAAAATTTTCAAACAAAGAACAATTGTTAGTTTGAAACGGTGGTTGATTTTGTGGCCTTGATTGTTTTTGATCACTTGATCTCGGCCCAAGTTTTTGGCGAGAACCTCTGCTGCTTGTTGGCTTTTCTGAAGATTGACCTCTCTCCTAAAACCGAGGAACTCAAATTTCCAAACTTTCCAGATGACGGTTCAACTACGTGGGGCTTTGGTATTTTTACCTTATTCTGCCTCTTGGGGCTTTTGACTTTGGATTTCTTTTATTTTCAATGACTCTGATTTGAAAGCGTCGGCCATCATGGCTAGTCGGGATCGACTTGATGCACCCGCTGAGGCTGGGAACTTTTCTTTGGACTTAGCTTTATTAAACAGAACCCTGTAAAACCAATCTTGCCACCTTTTCTTTGGATTAGCTTCAGAACAAAGTTAGACCAAAAGGGATTCAAAGAAAAGTAATCAAAGGACAAGAAAGTGAATTTAAGGAGAAGTGACCCTTTCGGGGAGGAAAGAAGGACTTATCTGGATGCAGACTTCAATAGACACGACATGCTTCTTGGACTGGATACCCGATCTGCACGACTCTCCAACTTCTCATAAACCCATTACGAACCGTGTTTTAAAACCAAGAAACCTTTCCAGACTCTTTCAGTACCAATGGTGGTGAGGGTTTTCTTCTTTTCGATCAACGACGCCCTTTGCGTGTTTTCGCCAATTGACCTCTCTCATTTCTCTCCTCGCCATTGCCTTATAGTTCTCTTTATGAGTTTTCACTAACAAGACTCTCTCATTTTTCAATTTCTCTGCTCATCATCGCCTTACGGTGCCCTTAGGTTTTCACCCATAAGACTCTGTCATTTTAATTCTCTCATCTTGATTGCATCAAATCCAAACAACTGCGTTCTCTGATTTGGAAGATCGGAAGGACTTGAACATGGTTTGGGTAAAATAATTTGGATCAAATTAAAACGTTGGAACCATTCAGGCGGGATCATCGCCTAATTGTTATAACATCTGCCCTAGTTTTATTTTCGGGGGAAATTGGATTTTTATTTTGGTGTGACTGAATCCCAGAGAGAGGCTGCCTACGTATCATTTCAGAATCAAGTCGAACATAGTTAAGGGAAATATTTTGTTTGTTGTTTTTATTTTTGTTTTGTTTTGATTTTTTTAAATACAAACGTTTTCAAGTTCCAAAAACTGTAATGAAAGAAAGGTAACCGGCTCAAAGGGTTATCAAAGGATTGGAGTGTTTAGGGTAGTGATAATAAAAGCATTCATCATCCCAATCAGATAATGTCATTGCTGCAGAAGGATTAGACATAGTACCTTTTGACTGCGTATGCATTTACAATTGTTTCAGGGTCATTCCCTTCGATGTCTCCTAGGTATAACGCCCCTTTTGGCAACAATTTTCTGATAATGTATGGTCCTTTCTAGTTAGGAGAAAACTTTCCTTTCGCTTCTTGCTGATGGGGGAGAATACGCCTTAAAACGAGTTTCCCCACTTCAAAATTCCTAGGCCGCACTTTCTTGTTGTAGGTTTGGGCCATTCTTTGCTGATACAACTGCCCGTGGCAGACTGCGACCATTCATTTTTCATCAATCAGGGTTAACTCTTCCAGACGGGTTTTGACCCACTCACTGTCCTCAATTTCAGCTTCAACAATGATCCAAAGAGAAGGGATTTCAACTTCTGCGGGTACTACAACTTTAGTGCCATAAACCAAAAGATATGGGGTTGCTCCGACCGATGTGCGGTATCCTAATAATGCAAACGGCAACTTTTCGTGCCACTGCCTAGAACTTTGAATCATTTTTCTCAAAATCTTTTTTATGTTCATGTTTGCTGCTTCGACGACACCATTAGCTTTGGGTCGATAAGGGGTAGAGTTCCGATGCGTTATCTTGAACTGTTCGCATATCTCCCTCATCAAATGACTATTCAAGTTTGTAGCATTATCCATAATGATAGTTGCAGGGATACCAAAATAGCAGATGATATTGGAATGCACGAAGTCTACCACTACTTTCTTAGTAACAGATTTGAGAGTAATTGCTTCGACCCACTTTGTGAACTGGTCGATGGCGACCAATATGAATCTATGTCCATTTGAAGCTTTTGGCTCGATCGTCCCAATGACGCCCATCCCCCAGGCAACTAATGGACAAGGTGCTGACATGAATCAGATCACCGTGCACCGGACACTGATGACATTTCCGGACGAAACTGAAACAATCTTTTTCTATAGTCATTCAATAATAGCCTGCTCGGAGGACTTTCTTTGCCAAAACATACCCGTTCATGCAGGGTCCACACACCCCTACGTGCACTTCATACATGATTCTTCCGGCCTCTTCGGCATCAACACATCTTAATAAGTTAAGATCTGGAGTCCTTTTGTACAAGACCTCAGCGCTCAAGAAGAAACCACTTGATAGTCGTCTAATAGTTCTCTTTTGGTCTCCACTGGCTTAATCAGGATATTCTTTATTTTTTGGAAATCTCTTGATATCATGATACCGTGGTTGAACATTCGGTTCTGCCTCAACCGTATTGCAGTAATCGTGCCTTTCTCGGAATTAGATTTCCAAAGGGTCAATATGGAGATTGCCTGGATATGGCAACATTGAAGCCAAAGTAACGAGTGCATCAGCCAACTCATTGTGAAAATGAGGAATGTACCTAAACTTGACTAACTTGAACTATCTGCTAAGATCTTCCACATGTTGCCTGTAGGGAATAAGCTTCATATCCTGGGTCTCCCATTCTACCTGAGCTTGTCGGATAATCAGATCCGAATCTCCCATGATCAATAGTTCTTCAACATCTTGGTTGATTGCCATATTCATACCCATAATATAGGCTTCATATTCGGTAGTGTTGTTTGTGAAGAAAAATCAAAGTCGGGCTGTGGCTGGATAATGCTGACCAGTGGGTGAGATCAAGATTGCCCCAATTCCAATACCTTTTGCATTCACAGCTCCATCGAAGAACATTTTCCAAGCATTGGTGTCTTCTAATGTTACCTCTACTGAATTCACCTCCTCGTCCGGCAAGTACTCAAAGGTTGATATTCATCATCAACGGGGTTTTCAATTAGGTGATCTGCTAAATCTTGGGCCTTCATCGCTAAGCGGGTGACATAGATTATGTCAAATTCAGTGAGCAGGATATGCCATTTTGCTAACCTCGCTATGGGCATAGGCTTCTGGAATATGTACTTTAAAGGTTCCATCCTGGTGATGAGGTAAGTGGTGTAGGCTGACAGGTAATGCCTAAGCTTTTGAGCGACCCAGTTAGAGCACAGTAAGTTCTTTCCAACAACGTGTATTTGGATTCATAACTGGTAAACTTCTTGCTCAAATAGTAGATCGCCTGCTGTTTTATCCCGGTCACATCCTGTTACCCGAGGACGCATCCGAAGGAATTCTCCAAGACGTTTAGATACAAGAATAGAGGCCTCCCTGGTTTGAGCGGAACCAAGACCGGTGGTTTTGACAGATATTCCTTAATTTTATCAAAGGCTTCTTCACACTCATCCATCCATTTAATTGTTACATCTTTCTTTAATAGCTTGAAGATGGGTTCACATGTGGAAGTCAACTGAGAAATGAATTGGCTAATATAGTTCAACCTTCCCAGCAAGCTCATGACCTCTTTCTTGGTTCTTGGATGAGGCAAAGAATAGACTTTATCTTTGTTGGTCTAGCTCGATGCCCCTCCGACTGACTATAAATCCCAAAAGTTTGCCAAACGAAACCCCAAATGCACATTTAGCTGGATTTAGCTTCAAATCATACTTATGCAGACGCTCAAAGAACTTTCTCAGGTCCCAAACATGGTCGTCCTCGGTTCTGGATTTGATGATTACATCATGCACATACACCTCGATTTTTTGGTGTATCATATCGTGGAAAATGGTAGTCATGGCTCTCATGTAAGTTGCCCCGACATTTTTCAGACCAAAATGCATGACCCTATAGTAATAGGTGCCCCAAGGTGTTGTAAATGCTGTCTTTTCAGCATCTTCTTCATCCATTAAAACTTGATGATACCCAACATAACAATCCACGAAAGACTATACCTCATGTTTGGCACAATTGTCAACAAGGATGTGGATGTTTGGCAAAGGGAAGATGTCTTTGGGACTTGCTTTGTTCAAATCTCGATAGTCAACGCACACTCGAGTTTTCCCGTATTTATTTGGTATAGGAAACACATTAGCCAGCCATGTGGTGTATCGGACCACCCAGATGACCCCCCGCCTTCCACTATTTTGTGACCTCTTCTTTAATCTTGTCACTGACATCAATTTTGAACTTCCTTTGCTTTTGCTGGACAGAGGGATAATCGGGGTAAGTTGGTAATTTGTGGACCATCAAATAGACACTTAATCCCGGCATGTCATTGTAGGGCCAAGCAAACACATCTTTAAATTGGAACAAAAGTTGGATCAATGCATCCTTTAGTTCTTTCATCCGTGTGAATGCTTAGAACTACCTAAATTAACCGACTCGGTTTCATTTATGTTCGGCTTAGGTTTATTCTCAAATTGTTCCAATTCTCGATTTATTTCCCTAAAAGCCTCTTCTTCACCATATTCCGGTTCTTGATTCATTATTTC
This sequence comes from Nicotiana glauca, assembly GCA_026770625.1. Lineage (NCBI taxonomy): Eukaryota > Viridiplantae > Streptophyta > Magnoliopsida > Solanales > Solanaceae > Nicotiana > Nicotiana glauca. The sequence continues at coordinate 37,984 of MU740683.1, forward strand.
ACATTTAGACAGCGTGTTTGGATGTGGGCATGAATTTTGCAAGCATGCCATGTTATTTAAAGCCGCATTATTAGAGCTAAAACAAGAAATAAGAAAAAGTAACAAAAATCAGAAAGAGTAAAGAAATATGAACGATGAAATATTGATTTCATTTCATTGAACTTTTGAAGATAAAAGGGTTTACATTGGAATTAAAGATAGGAAACTAAAAGAAAACATCTGAGTTACACCATGATATAACTCGTGATGCAGAAAAGGTAGCAAGATTGGACTACCGGGATTCCTGCCTGATTGGAAATGGAGTAGCCTTCCAATTTTGTAAATTTGCATTGGGCCCCATGTATATCACCTCAGTGGTGCTTGAGCCTTCTCCTGGCTGAACCGTGTGGGTTTCATACAACATCTGCCTCATAGCCCTACAGTTCTCTTCAATTTCCTCGGCCGTGAAGGCCTCATCTTCCTCTTCCTCATTGTACCTAGGCCTGACGAATGTTCTATAAAGATGCGGAATTGGACGAGGCAAGACCCAACCATCATTCTTTTGTTTATCTACCCATGTCTCATCAGCTAGCGTAGCTTGGAAGCCCAGACCAAAGCACTTCTTGCTAGTAGCCAGAGTGATAGGTTCCGTGATTCTTTGCAATGATGTTTCGAGCCCTTTCCCGGGTTTATAACCATGCCTGATCATTTCTTTGGACACCATAGCTGATGCATTTGAGAGAAATAGTTGAGGACATGGGTTTCCTTCTTCACATTGGTCTGTGACCACCACTTCAAAAGTTTGATAAACTATATGCTCACTACCTTCTCTAGCTTCGAGACATGGGACTGATGGGTCCCAGTAAATTGACTGCTCGTCCTCTCCATGGACTACAATCTCCTGATCTTCATGTTCAAATTTCACCACTGGTGGAGAGTGGAAGGTACAACCCCTGCTGCGTGAATCCAAGGTCTTCCCAAGAGGAAATTATAGGAAGTATCCATGTCCAGGACATGAAAAGTCACCTCGAAATCCACCAGACCAATAGTCAATATCAGATCGATCTCACCTATGGTGTCTCATTTAATACTATCAAAGGCACGCACACAAATGTTGTTGGATCTGATTCTCTCAGTACTGGTCTCCATTCGTTGCAAAGTTGAGAGAGGGAAAATATCTACTCTGGACCTACCATCCAGCATGACCTTTTTCACATAATATCCCTCACTTTTCACTGTCAAATGAAGGGCTTTATTGTGGGAGGCCCCTTCCGGGGGCAAATCATTCTTGCTGAAAGAGATCTTATTAATTGTGAAAATTTTTTTCACCATCCTCTCCAACTATTCCACAGTGGTTTCAATGGCTACATACGCTTCATTGAGGGTTTTGATCAATACTTTCTGATGTTCAGTTGAATTCATTAGCAGAGAAACAAAGAGACCTGAGTAGGGGAATTCCGGAGTTGGTTAATTATCTCGTAGTCCGCCATTTTCATTTTTCAAAAGAACTCTTCTGCTTCTTCAGCACTCACTAGTTTCTTGATCGGGAAACGCTTCTTCGTGGCATTATTCACTTCCTCCAGATTGAGGTATTTCTTAGCCGGGTTATTTTTCTTTGCTTCTCCCGAAATCTCTTTACCCCTGTAAGTTACTACCGCCTTGTTGGAATTCCATGGAACGGCAGCGGTATCTATATTAGGCCTCTACGGTGCGCGGACAATAACCACGGGCTCATTCAGCCTTGGTGAGATTACTGTCCCCCGCACCACGTAGGTCCCTTTAGGCACATACATTTTAGACCCCTTGTTTAGCTCAAAACTTCTTGGAGGGATAAATGAAATCTGTTCTTTCTTGTGGCCCAAAGGAACATAGAGAACGACATCTTTTGAGGGCGCTTCCCCAATTTTGGTTTCCACTTTCTTTTCTCTATTCTGAGGGGCGAGTTTACTCTTCTTCTCCCCTTTGACCTATTTTGCTACAGGCCTTGGTTTCTTTTCCACATCGGCTATGGCAATGATGGCTTTTAGGGTTGGGTCAAACTCTTTATTTTCACAGATCATTCAAATAATCGGCCCGTTGTTGTGAGCTGGTAACGGATTATTGGTTACATTAGGAACATCTTCGTCCTTTAGCACTATTCACTTTTGTTCTATGAGGTTCTCCACATCTCTTTTCACGGTCCAACAGTCATATGTATCATGCCCTTCCCGCCCGAGTGGCAAACACATCGAGTACCAGCTCTATAAGCGGGCGATGCTGGATTCTGCCTGGTTTGGGGTACAGGCTGTAACAAACCCAACCGGACAAGTTTGTGGAAAAGGCTGGAATATGACAACAATAATGGGAGTGAAGGTTTCCATCTTGGGTGGTTCCCGGGCACAGGCATTGTTGGGGAAGTTGTTGTGTGGAGGTCAGGGATTATACTGAGCTTAGTGAGGAGGTTGATTTATGGGAAATGGAGCTCGGTTTTGATTGAATTGTTGTTGTGGCCTAATGTAGGGTTGGGAATTCATCACTGCGTATGGCTGAGGAGCCATATCATAGGCCACATCATGATGGGGATAGTAATGTTGTGAGGTTCTTTTAGGGAGGTAAGGTCTGGGTGGACGGTGTTTTCTTACACTTGAAGTTGCCATTGCCGCTTCTTTCTTCTTCTTTCGGTTTGCTATACCTCCAGACCCGCCTTGTATAGCTTGGGAGGTAGCCCTTATAGCAGACTGACTTAATATGCGCCCTGTCTTTAACCCATTTTCAACCATTTTACCGATTTTTATGGCCTCGGCAAATATTTTCCCCATCGCAGTTCTGATAATAATTAGCCTCTTTGGCTTGAAGAAAAATACTAACCATCTTTGTTTCATCCATTGGAGGTTTGACTCTGGCCGCTTGTTCGCGCCATTTGACAGCATACTCTCGGAAGCTCTCCGAGGACTTCTTCTTTAGATTTGACAATGAATTTTTGTCGTGGGGTAATATCGATGTTATATTGAAACTACCTGACAAAATCTCGAGCTAGGTCATCCCAAATATGCCACCGAGATATATCCTGGTCCATGTACCATTCAGAAGCAATACCGACCAGGCTCTCTCCAAAATAAGCCATGAGGAGTTCCTCCTTTCCTCCTGCTCCCCACAATTGGTTGCAGTACCTCTTGAGGTGGGCTATGCGATCCTCATGCCTGTCATACTTTTCAAATGTTGGGGCTTTGAAACCCAGGGGTAAATGCACGTGTGGGAACATACACAGGTCAGCATAGGACACACTCTTTTGCCTGCTCAAACCTTGTTTATTTTTTAGAGTCTGCTTCATGCTCCTCATATTTCTGGTAATCTCCTCTTGTTCAGGGTTTTTTGTGGTTTTTTCTTGCCCCGCGGTAAACTCGTACCGGGGCGGCTGAGGGTAAGCATTGGTGGTAAACTGGGTAGGTTGTAGTGGGAAATATGGCACTTGAAAGGTGAAGGAAGACGGATCAAAGCTAGGCGTAGGTAGAAAGGGTTATGCTATAGCTGAACAGGGTGCCGCGGTGAATATATTGGAGGTCGCACCTGACATTAACACCTGGGGGCGAGCCTCAAAAGGTGTTCCGACAAAGTTGGCTGGGATGGTAGGATATCCCAGTGGGTTGTTTGGATAACTTATGGGGACTTTGGAAGTCCCACTTGCCCAGAAGTAACTCAGGGTATCTTGGTATCGCACTCGGTGGTTCCCTAACGTTGGCCCATGCGTCCCACATTTCCATCATGCGGAGACGCAACATTCTATTTTCTTCAGCAGTTGCTGAATCAGAAGTTGGTATAGCCGAGATCGGGCTATCCTCCGGGATAGGGATTGTTGGCAGGTGACTTTCCGAAGACATTTCAACACTTCCTTTTGACCTTGTTAAGTACGGATATGAAACCAGATCACCACAAAACCAACCACCTTAATATAGAACTTGGAATTAACAGTAGACAACAAACGGGTTAGCTTGAAGCAATTAACATATAGGTAATCGCACATTGAGGTTGTGATGCACCTATACAGTCAAATATGTTTCTACATGTTTCGTAACGGTTGCGTGTTTCATACCGGCTCTTGCTTATTTCCCGATTTTCTTTTCTTTCCACCTTGTCTCTTTAATGTTCCTCCTCCTATTCCCGTTTTCCTCTATTTTCCTTGCTCTTCTCGATTTTCTTTTGGTTTTTCTTTGGCTCTCTTTTTGGTTTTTCATTGGTTTTTTTTTCTCTTTTTGGTTTTTCTTTTGGTTCTTTCCTTCCGTATTCCTCTTTTATTTGAGTTATTTAAAAAATCATGACTGGATTCGATGAGGATTACAATGCCGCGTGAATCAGATCATTACGTAGTTCAAGAATAAATGCGAAAAATAAAGAAACAATTTTTTGGGAATTTCCAATTTTCATTAATAAAACCTCTACTTTACTGAATTACAAAAGACTCGAAACATACTTTTTCTAGGAATTTAAAACTTCAAACAGACTCGAAACATACTTATAAAAATGAAAATATAGACTCGGCAAAAGAAAATACAATCTAGAGTACATCAGTGCATCCAACCCTGTCCTAGGAATACCAACTGGTCTTGCAGCGGGCCTACGCGCCATGTCATCTTGGAGCCGATATAAATCCTCCATTATCTGGCGGACAAAGATCATTATAGTGGCGAAGAACATGGATATGGTCATGTCCTCACACGCACTGCATTTCATCATGATGTAATCGGCAATCCTTCAGACCCTTTCCATTATGATCCCTTTTTCTTGCAACAAACGCCCAATCTGCTGGGATCTAGCCTCTAAGACCTGGGTGGCAGTATGATTCTACTCTTGCAAGTGTTGTAGGTCTCCCTCCAACTGTTCCATCAAAGCGTAGCAATGTTCTCTCTCAACTTTGAAACTCTTGGCTTGTTTAGCCATTTTACTTTTGAGGTTGCTAATCTCATTTTCCCAACCCGTGACCCCTCTTTCATATCTTTCTTTCATCTGTTGAATGAGAGATGCCCGCCCCTCTGCATTTTTAGCCAACTTTGTTCATACTTTTGCTAGCTCAGACTCAGTTTTCTGCAGATCGTCTTCACTGTCACGTACCTTTTGGGTAAGGTTGTAAATGAGCCTTTCATCTTTCCTGCTTCTGCCCGGATTCTCGGCTGCTATTCTCAACTATCGAACCTGGGCTTTGAGAGCTTCATTTTCTTGAACTAGCCTTTTCCTCTCATCCTCGGCCTCTCGCGCCTGTAGATCATTGTTAAAGGTGATATTTCTCAACTCTTCTCGCAAAACATGAATGCTGGCTTGATATTTCTTTTCCTTTTCTCCCCAGGCTAAACTTTCCTCAATTTTGTCATCAAAGGCTTGAACATGGGACCTTTTGGCAGGCCTCTTGGGTTCGGGCTCCAACTCATTGTTCACATAAAAACTTCTTTCAAACCAAGCAGCATAATTGGGAACAACTTCGCCCTTAGTCGGGTCAGGTATCTGGGTGTCACTTTTTAGATATTGACAACGGAGAAAGGCTCCTTTTATTGCTACTTTAGCAAAAATGATCATTTTTGCAAATCAAATTTTGTGGCCGGGGGGTAAGTTGAAAAAGACACCTTTTAAACAGACTTGCATGTTCCTCCCGAAAATAGCCTTTCGATAATTGAAATGTAATCTAAGGCTATTCCGGTAAGAAACGACTTCAAATACAACCGAAGTTGGGTCGGCTTATTATTTTGACTAAAGCCCTGAACCACCCTTTATTTTATTATTTGTAAAAAAATGAGGCCGAACCTTATGTGGGTTGCCGACGTATCCCACATCCTGTGAAAATCAGACATGCGTAGTTCGGTCAATTTTGACATAAAAACATGATATTTGACTCACTCTTTTGAAATACATTTTCCTTTTTCTCTCCTTTTTTTTAAAAAAAAATCGGCAGAGTTTCGGGATATTTGCAAATATCGGGATTTTTAGAAATCGGGAAAATTCTCTCTCCTACCTCACTCTTGGTTTTTCTCTTTATTTCCTCTTCCTATCCGGTCAACTGCAAGCCGAAACAGATAAATATTCACATAGCATGTAGGATGCATCATGATGGTCTTTATTTTGGGTACACATGTCCTAGACAGACCCAACCCCTGTGTCGAGTCCCTAAGGTCAAATGCACGTGATGCAAATAATCGTTCCTACTAGGGATCCAGCATGAGGTTGTGTTATTATAGGTTTAAAACATGGGGTTTGTGGTCTAAACTTGGGTTACCCGAGTGGACAACTAGGTTCGAGTAGTGTCACGACCCGGATTTCCCACCCTTCGAATCGTGATGGCGCCTCCAAATGAGAGCTAGACAAGTCAATCCTTAACTACTTACTTCGTTAACCAATTACTTATTTTTGATAAATATAAGCGATAATCATAATAGCAGCGGAAATTTAATAATTAAGCGGAAGACAACGATAAAATAACTGAAATTTCTCTATATTACATTTACTTAAGCCTTAATCACCCAAAACCTGGTGTCACAGTGTCACAGACGATCTAAGAATGCTAAATACAAGGTCTGAAAGTAAAGACACACTGTCTCAGAAGCAAAGAGATAAAATAGGAAAATAAAGGATAGAGGATATGCCAGGGCTTGCGGACGCCTGCAGGGCTACCTCGGTGTCTCGGTAGACTGAAGGCTGGCTCACAAGCTACTGATCATGTCCAAAAGATGCTCCGGTTTCTGCACATAAGTGCAGAGTGTAGCATCAGCACAACCGACCCTATGTTCTGGTAAGTGCCTGGCCTAACCCTGACGAGGTAGTGACGAGGCTAAGACCAGACTTCAAATAATCCTGTGAAATTATATATGTATATATACAACAGAAAGATTGACGAATATAAAAACAATAAAGCTGGGGAGGGGATCATGCTTTGGTGGTGGCAAATAATACAGAACCTCAAGAGAATAATAGGGAAATCAACAATTTAACTCTAACATGGATAAGGAAAAAAAAATTTCACTTCCAGAACACATCTCGTAGTAGGCGTACCACTCGCTCCCATTTTATCAACTCTCATGGTAGGCATACCACCCGCTCCCATTTCATCATAACTCGTGGTATGTGTACCACCCACTCCCATTTTACTATAACTTGTCGTAGGTGTACCACCCACTCCCTTTTCATCAATGACTCGTGGTAGGCGTACCACCCGCTCTCATTTCATCAATAACCTGTGGTAGGCCTACCACCCACTCCTATTTCAATCCAACACAATATCATGATAAAATCCCGGCAAGGGAACAAAGCAACATAGAAATTTCCCGGCAAGAGAAAAACAATATCAAATCAACCATCCCGGCGACGGAGAATCAACTATAACCAATACTAGCTCAACTCTTACTCGGCTCAATTAATACCAATACTCAAGAATAAATAAAGTCCACGAGAATAAACTAAATCTTCACTCATTATTAAGAGTCATCAATTAAGGCATTCGAAATGTCATTTAAGAACACAACAACTACCAATTTAAGATCCACGGTCATGCTCGACACCAACATATAGATACTCGTCACCATGCCTATACGTCGTACCCAACAAGTAGAAAATAACAATTATGACTCAACTCCTAATCCCTCAAGCTAGGGTTAGACCAGACACTTACCTCGATGCCTCGAACACCACTCAAGTCTCAATTATGGCTTTACCCCTTGATTCCACCACCAATCCGCTCGAATATAGTCACAAGTTAATTATTTGGATCAATAAATGCTAAATGAATCAATTTGAATGCATAAAAATGAATTTCCCAAAGTTTTGCCCAAAAAGTCAAAATCGCCCCCGTGCTCACATGGTTAAAACCGGAGGTTCGAACCAAAACCCGATTACCCATTCCCCCACAAACTCAAATATATAATTTGTTTTGAACTCGGACCTCAAATTGAGGTCCAAATCCCCAATTTTTAAAAAACCTAGGTTCTACCCAAAACACCCAATTTCCCCCATGAAAATCTTTGATTTTATGTTGAAAACATGTTAAATGATTGAAGGAAATGAGTAAAAACTAACTTACAACCGATTTGTAAGAAGAGTTGTTCTTGGAAAATCGCCCAAAGGAGTTTCCGTTTTGAAAAGATGTTAAAAATGGTTCAAAATCAACCAAGTATAAAAATATGCAGGTCTTAGTTATGGGAAATGCGAACAGGGGTTCGCAATTGCAAACCTCGACCGGTGGATATGGGAAATGCGAGACTGGGTTTGCATTTGCGAACCCTTTAGAAATACTAGAGCTTCGCATTTGCAAAATAAAGGTCGCATTTGTGACATCAAGGGCATCGCATTTGCAACATCAAGGGCATCGCATTTGCGATGATAATCCTCGCATTTGCGAGAAGGGCTAGCTTGGGCTTACTTCGCAATTGCGAAAGGCTGCTCGCATTTGCGATATCGCATTTGCAAGCCAAGCATCGGCCTGCAGGCCTGCTATGCTCATCTGCAATTTCTGCAATTTTTCTTAAGTTCAACACCCCCCGAAAACACATCCGAAACACACCCGAGCCCTCAGGGCTCCTAACCCAACACACGTACTAACTCAACAACATCATACGAACTTATCCGTGCGATCAAATCGCCAAAATAACATCATAAATATCGAATTAAGCCCCAAAATCCCTAAATTCTTTCAAACTTCTCAAAACATTATATTTTCCAATTTAGGTCTGAATTACGTCAAATGACATCCGTTTTAAACCAAACTTTATGTCACGACCCAAACTGGAGGGCCATGACTAGCACCCGACCATACTTGCCGAGCACCAACGTACATTTTGTCTAACCTTCTTTATTATCTTTTAGAGCTGAGGAGGTCAATAAAAATGGTAGACATGGATCATGGACAACCAACAATAAAATAT